>CM053788.1:75828161-76094954 GCA_028749045.1 Cupressus sempervirens | reverse complement strand
AATGAAAAATGTGATTTATAATATAATGAAAAATTAAAAAAAGATATAAACATTTGAAATTTCATATAATCTTTTAAATCTTTGATTTGATTGATCAGTATTAATATCATATTATCAATGCATAAGTATTCCTACCATGACAGCACTAAACATTAAATTTAGAAATAAATTGATCTCTGTTTCTAGAGGGTAGAGAATGACTTTTAGACGGAAACGGTGTCCATTCAACTTCTTTCACCAGTAGACAAAAACTTATCGGACGATATACCCAATTTTAAGTATGATACCTATTCAAAATATTTTAAAATATATATAATTCGTTTTGTCGTTTGATTTATTTTGCAATAATCATGTGTCGCCTGAGATACAGTGTTTTCAAGAAGTGTACGTTAAATTATAACGTTCCCCCATGTTATGTTGGCATTGAAAGTGGAGCCAAAATTTGTCATCACCAACTGCGAAGAATCTTCAGCTGAATGTGCAATCTTATCATAACAACGCTCAAAATAATGATGCCAAATCCTACTCTTTCGAAACGATCTGTACAAAGAAAACCTGTTCATCCTAATCTTAACACAACCCCTGGTTTGGCAGATCTCATTTCCTATTAAATTCAATCCTCACAAGATCTCTGTTGTACAGAAATGAACATCAAAATGGCCTCTAAAGCCACAGCTTTAGGCTTTGCATTGTTCCTCGCAGTGGCCGCCATTGCAGCACACGGATCTGATAATGTAACCACTGCAATCTCCATAATTTCCCCCAATTTAGTTTCCTTTTGCAAGTGTCTACTTTCATTTAATCTGTAGCAACTTCAATTTAACATTTTTTTATGGTTTCAGTTTTCATATTTTCTCCCTAGTTAGGGTTTTCAGGGTTTTGATTTTCATATTTTCTCTAGGATGAGTTTTTTCAGGGTTTCAGTTTTCGTATTTAATTTTTAGCAACTTCAATGTTCACTGCAGTCGCCATAATTTCTCTCTATTTATTTTGCTTTTGCAAGTATTTACGTTCTTTTAATCTGTAGCAACGTCTATTTTCACGTTTCTTATCTGAAGGTTAGGGTTTTAATTTTCATATTTACTCTCTACGTTAGAGGTTTCAGTGTTTAAATCTTCATATTTTCTCTGTAGATTTATGGTTTCCAGGGTGTCAGTTTTCAGATTAGGGTTTCCAGTGGTTCTATTTTCATAATTTATCTGTAGGGTTTCAACTATGGGGTTTTTCAAAGATTACAGTCGTTTCTTTTTTGTGCAGGCGCAGACCTGCGTTTACAGCGTGTACATCCGCACAGGGAGCATCTTCAAGGCCGGGACCGACTCCAACATAAGCCTTGCCCTGGGCGACGCGAACGGCGCCAAGGTTTTGGTAAGCGATTTGGTCGCATGGGGCGGTCTCATGGGGCAGAATTACGACTACTTCGAGATGGGAAATCTGGACATTTTCAGCGGGCGGGGAGCTTGCCTTAATGGCCCGATCTGCAGCATTGATCTTCTCTCTGATGGCACGGGTTCACACCACGGATGGTACTGTAATTATGTGGAGGTCACCTCAACTGGGCCTCACATTTCTTGTGACCAGCAAAACTTCCCTGTTAATCAGTGGCTAGCTACCGATGCGCCACCATATCAGCTTTCTTTTTCTTCCAATCGCTGTGCCTCTTCTTCCGCCGCTGCTGCTGAGATTATGTGAGTTTTGGGGTTTCTGGTGCGCTGCCGATCTGAGGGTTTTAAATAATTTGATTTCAGCGTTGATAGCGGGCTGTTTCTTATTTTTGGGCTCGTGGTTTGTGAAATTTTGTCTGAGCATTACCTGTAGTTTTTCCTTTCTTTTTTTAGTCTGAAGTACAGGCACCAGTCGGTCATAATCTCTGTGTATGCATTTTTCCTAATGGAAGGAATTTTGGACTCGTAAAAATGGAGCAAATGTGCAGAATTTTAGTCTGATTTCATCAATTCGTATTAAATGTTGTTAATAGTTTCTGAGTTTTTTTTTAAATTTTCAGTTGTTAAATTTGTAAGTTTTAGGTAGGTACAAATGATTTTAAAATGAGTATTTGAGGAAAATATTTTGGTAAAGTTTTAAAGCTTAGTAGAGGAAGAAACCGTCAAATATCACCTCTAAAAAGACACCAGAGTTTGAAGAAGGCTAGCAAAGGAAAAGCCCTTCCCCAAGAAGGGGAGTAAAAACTGTTAAACAGAGAAAAGAGAAATAAAATTCTCTTAAATGTGGATTATTTGGTTTTTTTTTCCTTAGAAGACTAATGATATAAAGGGGGGAGCATTCTCTTAGATGTGAGTTCGATGTGAATTCTTTGTGTGTTATTTAATTTCTCATCTATTCAAAGTGTTTGCTCTCTAAATGTGAATTATTTGTTTCTTTCTTGCAAGACTAATAATAGAGAGGGAGTATTCTCTTACATGTAAATTCTTTGTGTGTTATTTCTATCTATTGTTGATTTTATTGTGGTTTGATTGGAAGTTTATGTTTACATTAGAGGTGTGTTTGAATTTCATTGGTTTTTTATTTTATTGTGTGTGCTTGATTTTGAAACATATATTGATTTAGTTCATTTATTTAACAATCATATGTTGACTACTACAGGAGACTAGTTTTTTTTGGATAGAATGAATTTAAGAAACTTTTTTAATTTTTGATGTTTTTGGTGCTCGATTAACTTTAGAATATGCCCCTCTAGACTATTATTTTTTACGATGATTTAGCTTGATCAAGCAAAACTAACCTACCTTTAAAATTATAAAATATGAGCATAAATTATTATTAAATTGACATTGAAAGATATGTATACTTATGAAGTGATGGGTATTTTGCTACAACCTTTGATTGACAATAAGATCTATTGAAATTTCATTCCAAGGGATTGTTTTTTGGGGTTCAATCTCACAACTAAATACTTGAATTTAAAAAAATGTGACCTTGAATATACTATTTGATTTCTTAACAAGAGCTCTAGGAGAGCTTGAGTCCCTGCCTTATGTTATAGTTGGAATATATTACGCTTTTTTTAATAGTATAAAGTATTAAATATAATTGCAAGAAGAGATAAATTATTCGGTATTAAGTAATTTTGAGGAAGTTAAGGTAACAATGATGAATTAATGTAATATAGCAATGTTAAAAATGTAATGTGAATTAATTAATAAGTGTATTGATTAATTTGATTTTGATAATGTAATGATGAAAAATCGAAGACATCAATAATAATATAAATGATTTCTAAAGAAAATAAATTAATATTTATGTTTAGATGTTATTTTAAATTTTGAATTAATTACAAAAGCAATTAAGTTGTAAAACTTCGTCTAATTTTAACTCAATTATTGCAATTAATTTAATTACTGTTTAATTGAACTTATTTATTCAATTCATACAATTATCTCTCTCTCCAAAATCATAAGTAAAAAAAATCATATCTACCCTTCTATATGTTTACATCAATTGACAAGGATTATCACTCTCTCTCCCATTGAAACTCACAACCACACTCAGAGATATGTAATAAGATATTTTATAACATCTAGGTCCCAATTAAAATTATTTAGTTAAGCATATTTTTTCTATTGCACAAAATCTAGATATATGTATTTTCCAATCAATAAATTTATTGTATAATGATATATATTAAACTTGAAATGAGAAGAAATTTAAAATTTGAATACATTTTATTTTATCACAAAAAGCTTCGAGGTTTTAATAAAATAATATTTTACAAATTCCAACTCCATTAGAAAGCATGATGAGAATGTATAAATTGGAAAAAAATTGGCAACAAAGAATGTCTAGTTAAGCCGAGAGGCTTTCTACAGTGGGAGCATTCATCAATGTAAACATTTAGACATTTTTAAAAAATTGACGTTCATTTGAACGTTAATTGAGAGTTGTGAGTTAAGTAGATTGGAATATTAAATAGACAATGTGTAATGGCAGTGCATATTAAATTCAAAACGGTGGTCGTTACAATATGCATTACTTTTACCTAGCACTACTAAAGAGGGTGTTACTTTTACCAAATTGATATTATGCTGTCAATTTCCATATAGACCTAATTCCATAAAAATGGTAGTTACAATTAAAGATCTGAAATTTCTTCTTCTAAACTTTGTGGAAAGGATGGAAAAAAGGTCTTTTGTAACATATGTCAATTTATGGAGACATGGAAGCACTCGACGGTGCAAATCCAAATGGACAGAATGAATATTACTATGGACAAATCCACAGGTCGGTCATTGACTATCCACAAAATCGTATCGATCCAGACTCAAAAATATACTAGACGTACATTTTGATCGCTGCAGCCGCCATGGTCTATAGCGTGAGCTTAATTATGCATAGGAACCACCATATTGAGGAAAACTTTAGATCGCTTGCATGGTACCTATTGGCTCTCCTATATTGGAAGACTGTTAACCTTCTATCCGCTGACCTACCGCTATTTATGGTGTACAATAATTGTTTAATCGATGTCCTTGCGGTTTATCATATCTTAGGCCCTAATAATGATCAGAAGCATTTGCAAATTATGAAAGAATGATTTCCATTGAACAATAGCAAGCGATGGCAAGTTTTAGGGCTTAAATGAACAATAGATGATGTGTGGCCCGAGTTTTGATCCTTGGTCTGTGGTGAAGGAATCACACACTCTGACTTGCTACCACCATGTTTTCTGGTATTGTCATTTTTTAAAGCTTTTCTACTTGTGGTATTGTTTAAAAATCAAATATCAAATTAAATGTACATAGAATATTTTGGCTTGAAAGTTTTTTTTTCCAATTTTTTCTATGAAGATGATCTCAAAAATTATAGTTTTGATTTATCTTCGATGATAACAGTACTAGAGTGAATTGAAAAGTTTTTTCATATTAAAAGCAGTTAAAATTTGGTGTTTCTTTTACCAAAGATCATAAATAACTATAACTACAGATATCCTTAACTATAACTATAAGATATCCTTAACTATAAACTATTGGAATTAGAATTTATAAGAGTTTTAATAGAAGCTGACATGATTATAATTATTATATTATGAACCAAACCAAGCATTAAACTACTTGAATTAAGCATTTTTAAATAGTTGTCAAGAATTTTCAAATGTTCTTTTTGGTAATAAATGTTAGTGTAGTTTTTTATTTTTCCTATTTTGATAGGTTTTTCCTACACTTTTAATAATCTCGCTTAGGTTAATAAAGCATGTCTTATTAGGTGAATGGTTGTGAGGTGTCACCTTCCTACATGTGAGCATCCATTAGCTATCTTGGGAAGATACTTTGCTATCTTTAGTCTGATAGATGGTTGCTCCTCATTGGTTGGTGTTGCCACCTCCTCCCTCTTCTTAGCCTATATAAGCATGCTACCTAGCTTGTATTTGTATCTCTTGTTTTGCATCCTCTTAATGTTATTTTGCTTCCAGCATTTGCATTACTCTCTTGGAGACTAACTCTATGATGCTATTTTGATTTTGTATCATTTGCATTCATAGTTTAGATATTTACTCTTTGCACTAGTTTTCTGGGTTATTAATCTTATCAGATTCTAACATGGTATCAGAGCTTTTCTATGTGCAAGAGTAGATTTTAGTTTCCTTATTTGAGAGATTCGGGGGGGGGCAAATAAACTTTATTGTAGTTTTTTGAAAAACGAAGTATGCTCTTCTCTTGCATCTTTGGATGATCTTGAGAATCAGAAAAGTTTTGATAAAAACAGTTTTTCTCTAGGGTTTCAATCTCAAATCTGACAACCAACTTGCATATTTGGAGTTTTCAATCAGTTTTGGAGGTTCCAGCATGCCATTGATGGACTTAAGAAGCTGATCCAGCATTTGCATGTCATATTTTGGTTGTTGGGGTCGTTTTCTGATTTTTGGAGCCGTTTTTTACTGTTAAAGGCGTCTGATTTACACTACAACAACATCTTTTGTTCATCAGCAAGAAAAACGCTTTCTGAGTTTTGTTCGCAGCCCCGAAAAACCATCTGGGTATCTTTTAGATTTTGCATGCAAGCTGTATATTTTTCAGAATCGAGCATGCAAAGCTACAGCCATACCCCTCTCCGTTGGCAGCCGCAGATTTGAATGTAGTTTTCAAATGTCTCGTTCTTGCTCATACAGACTCCGATTTTGATGATTCTTGTTATGAACTTGGCTATTTTTTTGTGCTCTATCCACTAGTCGAGTTATTTTTTGATTTTCATGCATGAATTCTTCAGAAATTGCAGATTCTCAGCCGTGATTGTGCACAGTTCTCGTTTTGGAAACTTCGGAGGATCATAACTTTCTCATACGACCTCGTATCGAGGTGATTCTTTTTTTGAAAGTGCATGATTTTTCGAGTAGATCGTAGTGGTGCTGTTTGTTTCTTTGATTATTGTGCCCAAGTTTTACTTTTAGCATATGCTCTTCATGAGGGTTTGTAATGCATTGAAATCAAGACTACTAAGTATCTCTTTCTAGTTGTAGTTGTAAATGCACTAAAATAAAGTGCCAAATCATATTTCTTTGGGGGGGGTTCTTTGATTGAGTAAAAAGGGGGGGGGGGGGGGGGGGGCATTGTCGTGGCTGGGTTCTCTTCTTTTTAGCATTTCTTTGCATTTCTTCATCATGGATCAAACAAATATGCCCATCCTAACTCTATACAATTACTTTGAGTGGAAATCACCCATGACAATTCACTTAAGGAAAGCTGGATTAAATAGGATAACTATGGGACTTGAAACTGAACCTGCTAAAGATGAAGATAAGCCTAAGTGGTTTAACAAATGTGATGAGGCATTTGGAACATTGTGTTTGTCTTTTTCTCCTGACTTTCTATTTCACATTGAGTCTTTGGATACACCAAATGAAGTATGGACAAAGCTAGAAACACTATTTGGCACACAAGATCCAATGAGAGGTCATATGTTGGAAAATGAATTACTTAGTTTGAGTCCAGGCAATTTCAACACAATCCAAGATTTCTTCACCAAATTGAAATCACTAAGGCTGCAGTTAAAACAATGTGGAATTGAAAAGAAAGATGAACAACTGATTCTTAGTATTCTCTCTAAGCTAAGTTCAGAATATTTTGTGTTTGTCTCTACCTTCTATGCTACTAAGGGTGCACTTGGTACTCAATTCACCATGCCATCTTTAGATGATTTTGCTGTCAATCTCACTCGAGAACAGAACAAGCTAATCCAGATGGGCATTCTTAAGTCCTCTAAGTCACATGCCTTGGCTGCCAACCAAGGCACAAAAGAACAACAAGGACAAAGTAGTAACAACAATAGTAAGGATAAGAAACAAAAGAATAGCGAGGAGAAGAAGGATTAGATATCGATTTCTTCAAAAGCAACTATTGATACACCATCTTCCAAGGGCAATAAGCCTAAGAAAGAAAAGGTCAAATGTGCCTATTGTAAAAGACCTGGTCATGATGAACATAAATGTTTGCAGAAACAACTTGATCACTTGACATACATTCTTGAGAAGAATAATATCAGTGTTCCTGAGTCTATCAAACAAAGTTCTAATGAAGGGTCTAACAAAGAAAAAGAAAACAGCAAGGGGAAAGGAAAGGGCAAGGCCCTTTTTGCAGTTGCTTCCTCACCATCCACTTGGGTTCTTGATTCGGGTGCTTCACACCACATGGCTTCATCTAAGGAAGAACTTGCATCCTTGGAGCCGTGTACTATGCCTTCTATTTTGATGGGTGATAACACTCCTGTTGAGGTGTGTGGGAGAGGGTCTGTTGATGTGGGGGTTGGCACATTCCATGATGTTCCTTGTGTACCCTCATTGTCAACTAATCTCCTATCGGTATACCAGATCACTCACACAGGTTTAGGCAAGCGGGTTGAGTTCACTCCTGATTCAGTGGAGATATGTGAGTTGCACAATGATTCTACAGTTGCAGTTGGGAGAGCAGATCATCAATCACGACTCTATATGTTTTCTCACTTTGTTCCTGATCCTCCTTTGACTGTTTCACTCATTCACTCTAATGATGTGAGCAGATTATGGCATGAGCAGTTTGGCCATCTTAACTTCCACTACTTGCATCAGCTTAACCAACAGAGCATGGTCACAGGGTTGCCTTCTACTTTGACATTGGAGTCACTTGGAATACATGATGGGTCAGATTCACTTGAGCAGTCTTCTACCTCCACTTTTGATGCAGAGAGTGATTCAGAGGACTCGCCTCCTTCCTCTCCTAGTCATTATTCATAGGTTGATGATTCTCCTCTAGATTCTCCATCTTTTGGTCCACTTTGGGCTAGACAGACCTTGCAGTTTGCAGGTGATTGGGTTGGGGATCCATCAGACACCAAGCAGACTCATTTACAATTCTAAGATGCTCTACATATCTTCATTGCTACTGCCTCAAATCCACAGTCCTTTCATGAAGCTTCTGGTATTTTTGAGTGGGATACAGCTATGCAGGAAGAGTATAGTTCCTTGATGAGGAACCACACTTGGGATCTTGTCCCTTTTCCTTAGGGAAGAAAACTTGTTCGATGTAAGTGGATCAACCGGACAAAATTTGCAAGCTTTGCTGGAGGTGCGGGATGCTTCATCTTTTGGGGGGGCCTCTTCCTCTCACTTGGAGTCCTAATTTTCTTTGGGGAGTCTCTTTTCTCTCTCTTTTGGGGGAATTTTATGTACATGGGTACCTCATCAGGCTTGACTTGCCGAGACCCATTTCTACATCCACCTAAGCTTCGCTTATGGGGGGTGTTAGTGTAGTTTTTTATTTTTCCTATTTTGATAGGTTTTTCCTACACTTTTAATAATCTCGCTTAGGTTAATAAAGCATGTCTTATTAGGTGAATGGTTGTGAGGTGTCACCTTCCTACATGTGAGCATCCATTAGCTATCTTGGGAAGATACTTTGCTATTTTTAGTTCGATAGATGGTTGCTCCTCATTGGTTGGTGTTGCCACCTCCTCCCTCTTCTTAGCCTATATAAGCATGCTACCTGGCTTGTATTTGTATCTCTTTTTTTTGCATCCTCTTAATGCTATTTTGCTTCCAGCATTTGCATTACTCTCTTGGAGACTAACTCTATGATGTCATTTTGATTTTGTATCATTTGCATTCATAGTTTAGATATTTACTCTTTGCACTAGTTTTCTGGGTTATTAATCTTATCAGATTCTAACAATAAATTGCAAAATATTTTTTATGAAATAGTTTCTAAGCTAAAAAATTTTAAAGCATTATATTATTTTATTTTAGAAATCTTTACATACAAGATCTTTTAGTATGTTTAAGTTGACATAATTTATTTATTATTTAAGTCAATCATTGACACCACTTAATATGTACTATAATCAATTAATTTTTAAATTTTAAGATTTAGTTTTTATAAATATTTAATTATTTTAAAAAATTGGAAAAAAAGAGTTAGATATTACATAAAAAATTATAACTAAGGTTGAAATTTATAAATTTGGACAAACCTTAGAATGTAGTCAAACCATTCTAAACCTATAAAGATAAACTTAAACAAAGGTTTAGAAGTAATGATAAATTTTGAATGTTAATAGAATGCTTTGAAATAAAATTTGAGTATACAAATAAAATTAAGTTTTATAAATAAATTCAAAGCATATACATGTAATCAATTTTGAAAAAGAGCCTGTGACATGTGACACAAGGGGAAAAGGGTGAAATATGAAGTAGAAACTATGAGAGAGGGTGATAGAAACATGAGGTAGACATAGAGAGAAAAATTGAGAGATAAAGAAAATGAGGGAAGAGACATGCATGAAAGAGAGTGAGATAAGGTGATATAAGGTACGAGACATGCATTTGAGAGAGAAATATTATGTGATAAGAATGTGTGTGTGTGTGTGTGTGTGTGTGTGTGTGTGAGAGTGAGAGAGAGAGAGTGACCCCTGGAAGATATTATGAGAGAAGGGAGGGGAGAGCATTAAAGTGATAAATTAGGGAGATAAATATTTTTGCGAGAGAGAAAATGAGAGAGTGTGAGAAGAGGGAGAGGGTGACATACGAGAGGGAGAGGGAGAGAGAGAGAGAGAGAGAGAGAGAGAGAGAGAGAGAGAGAGAGAGAGAGAGAGAGAGAGCACATGAAGATATTGTGAGAGGAGGTAGGGGAAAGCATAAAACTAATAAATTAGGGAGATAGATATGTGTGGGAGAGACAGAAAATGAGAGAATGTGAGAAGAGGGAGAGGGTGACACATGGGAGGGAGGGAGGGAGGGAGGGAGAGAGAGAGGGGGCCATGTGCGAGGGAGAGTAGGAGAAGGAGAGGGTAAGAAGTGGTAGGAAATGGCAGAGAGAGAGAGAGAGAGAGAGAGAGCACAAGAAGATGTTGTAAGAAGGGGAGATAGATATGTGTGGGAGAGAGAGAAACTGAGAGAGAGAGTGTGAGAAGAGAGAGAGAGAGAGAGAGAGAGAGAGAGAGAGAGAGAGAGGGAGAGAGGGAGAGAGAGAGAGAGAGAGAGATGATTATGATAAAAATGTATATGGTAATTAGGGGGGAAATGCTATGAGGAAGTTGAAGATATGGATATGATACATGGAGATGAGATAGAAAGGGACAATTGTGATAGGGAAAGAGATGGGGGTAGATAGAAAAAAAAATGATACAAGGAGATGAGGGTAAGACATGAAGTAGAAACCAAGAGAGATTGTGAGAGGTAAAGAAACATGAGGCAATGAGAGTGGGTTGTAATAATAGAAGGGGATGAAAGAGATAGAGAGAGATAGGGGAGAGAAGAGGGAGAGGGCAAGAGAATGAGCTAGCCATAGAGAGAGAGTTTTAGAGACAAAGAGGCATAAGGGAGGGGAGATGTGTGTGTGTGAGAGAGAGAATGGGATATAGGGAGAGAGAGGGAGGGAGGGAGGGAGAGAGAGAGAGAGAGAGAGAGAGAGAGAGAGAGAGAGAGATGACTCTATGAGGGAGAGTAGTAGAAGGGTAAGAGGGGGTGGGAAATAGAAGAGATGGAGTAGAGAGAGAGAGAGAGAGAGAGAGAGAGAGAGAGAGAGAGAGAGAGAGAGAGAGAGAGAGAGAGAGATATTGTGAGAGGAGGGAGGGGAGAGCATTAAAGTGATAAATTAGGGAGATAGATATGTGTGGGAGAGAGAAGATGAGATAGTGTGAGAAGAGGAAGAGGGTGAAACACAAGACTGAGAGTGAGAGGAAGAGGGAGAAAGAGGGAGAGGGAGGGAGAAGGAGTGGGAGAGGGAGAGAGAAAATGAGAGAATAGATAAACATGGAGAGAGGGAGAGAGACTAATTTCAATTCTAAATTTAATTTTAATTACTTAAAGAATATTTTAATTTTATTAATTATTATACATGTGGTAATACATTTATTATTTTCAAAGGGAATCTATTGTCCCAACAGTAAATTTCAAGAAGCACACTCTCTCTGATGAGCTCAATATAAAGTTTATGAAATTTTTTAAAGGAGAATCTAAAATTATATATATTATAATTTTACATTCTCCTTTAATAATATAATTTTAGATTCTCCTTTAAAATTATAATTTTAGATTCTCCTTTAATAAATTATAATTTTAGATTCTCCTTTAAAAATTAATATATAAAACTTATACTAAATCATAATAATATTAAATATTTATTAATTAAAATTTTCATAATATATTAACTATAACAAATTATAATTTAAAAAATAATGTCTTTCATTTTGCACCGCAAGTGCTACTAGCTTTTATATATATATATATATATATATATATATATATATATATATATATATATATATATATATATATATATATATATATATATATATATATATATATATATATATATATATATAATAAGCCGAGAGATATCCTTCTCGAGGCGCCTAATTTCATAACCTCACTCAGTGCAATAGGCACCTCGAGAAGGATATCTCTTGGCTTATTATATTTATATATATATATATATATATATATATATATATATATATATATATATATATATATATATATATATATATATATATATATATATATATATATATATATATATATATATATATATAAGCTAGTTAAAAAATAATGACATAGGAATCACACTTATAAAAATCTCACTAGATTATATAATTTTCAAATCTTCTCAAACAAGCCAAAAGAAATATGCAAGAATGTATTTATTATTATTATAGAATTATGCGCTTGAAGGTGATAACATTACCAAATTTTAATTTTACTCATCCAAGTCCATGCAGAATTTCTTAAGCCAAGTAAATTATGAAATAATAATATTATTAAAGTAATTACCTGTAGAAGGAAGTTTCTACCTCTTTATTGAAATTATCTTTCCATCCTTTAACTTTTCTTTTATTCCATTAAATTAATATTGTCAAAATTTGGATGAAGATAGGAAAATTATTTTTTCTTGAAACCACATGGGAGATCAACGGTCGTCAGTGATGATAGGGTTTGTATCAACGGTGAGAGTCAAGCTTGCAATTGAAGAGGATTTCTATGGAAGTTTGGTGTGTAGAGGAAATTTGTATCAAAGGCATGACATATGGCAGACAAGACACTTGGATAAGGAGGTAAGACTAGTTGTTTATAATTGCCTAAGTGGTATTATAAAAATTATAACTCCTAGAATTCCTCAAAAAAGATGATAAAATGAAAGAGGGTTTTTATGTAATCATTGAAAGTTCTAAATGGTTAGGAGAAATCGATAGTCCTCCTTTTAGCAAAATGGATATGAATTTAGAATTGATGGAAATGGTGAACGTGCATTTTCATGATTGACTATAACGTTGATGATCTTATTTTACAAATGTTTCATCACTTTCTTTTTGCTATCAATGAAAATCAAGTCCAATACATAATGCAGAAAAAGATGAAATATTTGACAAACGTACAAAAATCGAAGATCATCTGGAATGAACGGTCCATCCATAAATGAATCCAATTTTATTTGCAGGAATGGATCATTTTTTTATGCTATTGTGCTTGTTATTTTAATTTTAATTGCAGTACAGATTTTGGCAATGCGGAGTATTTGAGTCCCCCGTGGCATGGGTGGTCTTTTCATCACAACATTTGTGATTTTATGTCTTCTAACTCTGCCACGTGTTCAGCTCTAAATTATGCAACATTGATGAGAAGACATTTATGAGAGCAGACGTTGATAAATTCTCATAACAACATTTAATGCATCCTTATCTTTAGATTTATGCCTAGGAAAATGGTCCTTGGCCAATCAGGAAAAAGATTTTCCTTTCTGATAAATGATTTTTAAAATATACAGACTAAAACTTTAGGATAACTTTAGGATATGATTCTTGAAAAAAAAAAAAAAAAATAGACAGGAGGTAAAACAAAAACATTAGTTCCCATAACTTTAGGATATGATTCTTGAAACAAAAAAAAAAAAACAAATAGACAGGGGGTAAAACAAAAACATTAGTTCCCTACCTTATAAGGCAGGGACTAATAAATGTATGTCTATACTAATCTAAGGAAATGTTTTTGGAAAGCAATGTTGAACCTTTTTATCTAGGAAGCAAAGTCAACAAACTTACCAACTTCTACCTTAGTCAAGTCCTTGGGTTAATTGGATCATGGTAGAGTTTGTAGTCATGTCCAATAGAATGCATATGTCCTTATTTCACCTTAAGTCCCTACTTGTCTTTGTGAATGTAGATGCTAATGCCACAAACTACAACGTGCTCTTTGAGATGGTATTTCATAAATGTGTGATGAATAGTTGTCTTAATAAAGTATTCAACTGGGGTTATTGTCCTTCCATAAAGAATCAAGATATAATGGCTAGTTCAAGGTAAGTTGGCTTGAGTCTAGGATTAATTTTCATGTTGAAATTTAGGGGTCAAGTTACATGTGTAATTGACCCCAAAAAAAAAAAAAAACATGTGAAATAATATTTGAAACTTGAAATAGGATTCAAAATGAATCGTCACAACCAACAAAGGAGGTGTAGATTCAAATAAACAACACTTTAGTGAGACACAGTTGAACTGTGTAGGACTATTAATTGGCCACCTTAACCAATATCACAATTATCTAAGTAGAATGGTGTATTAGGTATCCGCTTTATTCATGCAAAATTGATGTAGACCTGCAAAACTAATCACTTTAACCATGAACATGTGGTACAAGACCCTTAAATTTACTTTCTTCATAGCTTGACATCATATGATTTTTTTTTAGCAAATTTGAAAAATTCAAATGCTTAATAATGTGAACTTTAATCTTCATTACACTTTGGCAACAAGTCCAATTCATATTTTCTAAGCTTCAACAACCATCTAAATTAAATATAATAACTTTTTCCAAAAGTCTAGCTGACTTGGATTTTCTGGAGAGTTCTATATTTTAGGCATCATAATTCCCCAATGATTCCTTCCTCATGATGGCATCACATTGAATTAGTGTGAAAGTCACCTTCCTTTTATTGTGAACAACTATCCATCTAAATTAAATAGAATAAGTATGTCAAATTTCTAGTTCGAGCAAGTCGTATGTTGCTTATAACATGTTGATACCATCTCCCTTTTTCCTAGTGAAAATGTCTTACGTAAATTTTATTTTTTATTTTTTTTTATGGAGGGCATCCACAAACAAGTTTTAGGTACCCGATATGGGCCCACGAGTGCCTGAAACCTCTTTGAGTAAGAGCCAAGGACTAAGGAGCATCCATGCTGCCAAATTCGTTCGGGGCATAATCTCAGTCTCATCCCTTACGATGTCTTTGGGCCTTGCACTCAACAAGACTTGATCCTTGGTGGGCTCTTTGTGAGCCATTCAACTTCACCAATAGACCAAGGGCCCATTGACATCTTATGTAAAACTTGACTTTTATATACACCTTCTCTTCACTTCCAAAGTGTTTTCCCACAAGAAAAATACTTAGAATTGAGATCTGTGGAGATCCAAGTCTCAAGTGAACAAGACATAGATTACACTTAAAATGCTAATGGGATGCCAAATCGTCCAAAATACACTATAAAGATCCTTTGTCCATCTAAACATAACTTGTAATTGCCTCAAAAAATATTGTGATGTGAATATCAGGATTTAACTGTGTGATTTTGAGTCAAACTCGATGACCCATGTTTCATGAGTAATGATTCAACATGAATCCGTCTCTCATGAGAATAAATGGAACACTTAGCACTCATTGGATCTAGGTGATGCTCACAAGGGTGAAGCACCGGGACTTCCCGGGAGGTCACCCATCCCAGTACTACTCCAGCCTGAGCGCGCTTAACTACAGAGTTTCCTCCATAGTTAAACCCAAAGCTTGCAACCCCATTTGCAAAACCTTCACCAAGTGTTGTGCCTTATGAACCATTCATTAGAAAGCCCCTTAAGCTCATCAATTGATAAGTAGGAGATGATTTCCACAGCTAGTCAAATTGTGATGTGAATATCAAGATTTAACTGTGTGATTTTGAGTCAAACTCGATGACCCATGTTTCATGAGTAGTGATTCAACATGAATCCGTCTCTCATGAGAATAAATGGAACACTTAGCACTCATTGGATCTAGGTGATGCTCACAAGGGTGAAGCACCGGGACTTCTAATATTGCAAAGGTGATGCTCAAAAAATATTGCAAAGGTTTAATGATAAAGTGAATGTGATATCCATACCCATGAAAAATTCACTTCTAATATAGTGAAGGCTTACACTCTTGTAAGGTGCAAAGAAAATGGACTTGGTGAGAATTTGACTACGAGCAATGTCACAAGTCCTTAGTTGCATCTATTATAATTTTAGAGTTTAATGAACATTATTTTCCTAGAGAAAAATATCAAAGGTAGAAGTATACTTTGCTTTGTTGGAAAATGACCTCTAACTAGACATGACAAATCCTTCCCAAACAACTACACTTGACACATTGATTTCCATGCAAATGCACAAAACCATAGAAAAAATAAACATAAGAAGATATTTTAATGTTTTAATTTGAGAAGTTAAAAAGTTATTTTGCAAGGATAACTTTTGGGAAAAGTCTCTCAACCTTGCATTTATATGTGGTTACAATTTTAAGTAAAGTTTCATTTGAACACAAATTTTTCCTATTCTTTCTCCAAAGGTTTAAGGTAAAAAAAATTGATGCAAGATCATGTCTAGTTTTAAAGATATTAAGGTTCTCATTTTTTAACATTGTTTAAAAAAATCACAAATATAATTTAGGAGGTTAAAATGTGGCTAACTAGCATAGCATAGCATAGCATTTCTCCTTGAGCTCTTTCATCCTGATGATGGATCATAGAGTATGATCTGAAACATTGATGCAAAAATTATCACACAAACTGCCCAAAAGTAATACAACAAAAGTTAAAAAGAGATAAAACACATTGCAAGCTTTCCAACACATTAAACATTTTCTTAATTGAACTCTCGGTTCAAAAGTTATTGCCTCAAGAAATTTGGTCTCTTAACATAAGAAATGTGAAAATGTATTGAACACATAAAATGAGTTGTATTAGGGAGTTACACATGTTGATGTGTGACACATCATAGAACATCTTTGATTGGAGATAAGATGGGTATGGTTTTACTAGTGTTTTTTAGCCTATGTAATATTGTTTGATGATTTCTTATATTGTATCTCCCATATATTAGGTGTGTGGGATGGAGGAGGGTGTATGCAAGTCCTATATCTTTTCATTTATTTTTAGATCTCTAGTTGGTTATAGTGTTGAGAGAAGGTTTCTCTATGAGTATATTGTAATTTGTTGTTGATTTCTGAATATTTATTAGATGGCTTTTAGAGAGAGATTTTCCTTCCAAAAGGGTTTTCCCCACATAAATCAGTCTTTTTTGGAATGCATGTTATTTTATTTTGTTATTTCTATAGTTGTTATAAAGATATGAGAAAGTTTTAACATGAGCATCTGCTTCCTTGCAATAACATCATATTGGAGATATTGATAACATATCATAAAAGATGATAAAAGGAAATATGTGAAATGCTAAAATATTCATGTAAAAGAAAAAATAGCATACAATTTAAATGAGTTACAATTGATTTTTGAGTGTTGTATTTATAAAATCTTGTTAGATCAATCATTTTGAGGAGAAAATAATTGATAAAAATGGAATATGGTAACAGAGAATTTTTATCACTGAATTCACTTCATGATTTTTGTAGGTTTATTTGTAATAAATATAAATTTTCATGCATAGATATTTGTTCAAATCATCATAACTTTGAAAATTTTAAGGGGACTTGGAATATCTTTTATGAATATGAAAGATGTCTTGAAAGCATCTTTTATGAATATGAAAGATGTCTTGAAAGCATCTTTTATGAATATGAAAGATGTCTTGAAAGTATGTCATTTTGAGTTATTTTATGTAATTATTTTGTAGTCTAGAAGTTTTATTAGAGTTTGCACTTCGTGTATGTAATTCTACAAGGTATAGTAAAACACCAAATAGTTATTTGATGTCTTGTAGCTAATTTATTATTTAATTTTGACAATTTTCAAATTAAGATTTGTAATCTTTTCTATGTGTTACTTCTTTTCTATTTTTTCCTCAAATAATAAAATAAGCACCAACAATTACATATCAAATAATATTTAGTGTTTTAAAATGAAAAAGTTACTTAAATTATAGATCATAATCACTTATTTAGGGTCAAATATGAGCATTAATTTATTATTTCATCAACCTAGACTATCTTATAGTTTCATGTTTCAATAAGTTCCTTAGTAAAATAGTAACTACAACCAACAACTTGGTGAAATCACAAATCCAGACCTAAAAATCAAAGCAATCCACTTCGATAATAGACAAGCTATATCTTCTCACTTAGCAAATTCAGAGAGAGGTTAAGTTAATAGTGAATTTTATCTAAGTCAACCTCGACCAAGACACATATCAATTATGAGATGTTTCTTAGTGAAATGAAGTATGATAGCAATAACCATATCACAATATTACATATGTGTAGAAGTGTGGACATCCAAAGGTGCATTAACATCACATAGCATAGATACAACACTGGGAGTTTTTTAAGGAAGGAAATGTCTAAACCTAATCTAAAGTATAAACCTTACCAAGGGGGACACAATTTTTTTTTAACTTCCAAGTGCCCCCTAGGTAAGATTTGTGCTTTAGTTTAGGATTTAGTCAATTCCTTAAAGGAAAGGTCATTAATGTTTGAAAGACTAGAAACTTAAAGCATAGATGATCTAAGGAAATGAGTAAAATGAGTTAACCACTAGATACCACATGAAATGATGTGAAATAAACCATATAAATTCTCCATCTCTCATAGTATTTTTTTATCGGGTCCATCTTTCATAGTATTGTGAAACATATCTAATTGAAAAATATCATCACAGATATATCATTCTATAAAGATTAAAACCATCGAGTATATAGTTGTAACAAGTGTACTCAATTACTAATTTTTAAAATTTAACATCAATCATTAACTATTTCAACCATTTATCTTCCATTTAACATATATGTGGCGATTTTAAAACTTCTCCATTCATCCCAGAGACAACATCTCCATATCACACCATATGCTTACACATGATAGTATTTAGCTTACATAATGAGGTCACTCCTAGACCCATACCTAAGCATTAAGGGTTCACTCCTAATGACCCTGCCTACATATCTTCATGTAGGAAGTCTAAGGCTTAGTAGTTTGAACTTAGAGGCGGTTACCCTCTCTTCTTTATGAGATATATGATCACTATCTAAAACATACTAATTAATTACGTGAACTTATTAGCTAAGTCTTATCAAAATGAAAGATATATGTATTGTCATCAGATGTTGGTTCCATACCCATCATTACTAACCACTAGTTGTACCAACTTAGATATATGCATATGGAATATCATAAATTACACGCATATGATTACGTAGAGCATATGTCACATATACATAAAGGAAGAGATCATACACATCACAAGTGCTTAATTTGGATAGCTTTACCATACATCAAATATATAGTGAATAGATCTAGCCTAGACCATAAAGACAATTGTGAGAAGCTCATAAGTGAACCACAATAACATAGTTATTGGCTTGTCCATGAATCACAAAGACCATGGTTACTAGCTCATACATAGGTCATAAATAGCATAGTGATTGGACTATATCCAATTTTTTACCATCCCTCATCCATAGGGCATCCACATAAGAGGGAATGTTGGTGCATTACACACTACATCATGGGTCATATTCCTTTCTCTAGTATTTTAAACCAATGGATGCTTTGGAAGAGTATTTGGTGCACATTCCATACTACACCAAGGGTCTTTCCTCAACCCAACATAGCGAAGTATACCATTTCCATTTCAATATATGTCTAAAATCCTACTATGAGGTTATCACCTACCTATTCATCATTGTAACTCTCTTCCATGTAATCCATGGGGCCAACAACTAGTAGTCTCGCAGTGTCATATGCTCCTTAACTACTACTAATAACGATCATGGATAAGCTTATCTCTAAGATATCCATAGGATTTCCATTGGTGGTCACCTTAGATGGAGAAGGTTGGCCTATGAAATGAGGTGCACAAACTATATCTATAACCTCATGGGGCCTTTAACCCTTTTGTATTTGTAAAATCCATCTCTTGTATCATGATGAGCATTATAAGTAGAAAAGAGGCTCTTAATCTAGAACACTCATATATCATATCTGAATGATTTGGGACGTCATACAAAGATTATTTTAATTCTATGGTTAAACTTCTCAAACACTTAAAAATTACATATAACCAATGCTTTATGGTCTTCACTCAATATGTAACCTTACATAGATATTGAGACTAAGTAAATCAGCCTAATTTATTTCTTTTTTAATTTATATTCAAGATCATCATATACTAAATATAGCTTTTAGGTTTTCTTAACTCTTTTGTAACCATTTATAACTTCTTTTGTTGTCATATGAAGCTTTCTAAATAGTAAAGGTTGCACAAGGAAAAGTCCAATCCCTATTTTTATCTCCCCCAAACCCTCCCCTATGAACTTGAGGTCACGATGGTAGCTTTCATCCAAGTTTCACCTATGTTCTCACTTCCAATCATTTCAAATTTACACGTAGTTCTCCTCACAAGGATTCTCAAAGGATTCCTAAGCACAAGCTCTCATGGTTTTGTCATATCAACATAGAGGATAGGTTGATTTCTCAATCCAAATTGACCTAGGTTCATAGGAAACCATATGAAATCTATTCTGGTTGAATTTCATATTATTGTTTCATTATTGAGTTCCTTAAACTTAAGGGGTCAATAGTTATCTAATGCAAGGAGGGAGGAAATAACTAGGACCAAGGCACACCCAGCTATCCCAACCACCTTGTAGAGTTAACACAATGGAAGCAAACAACAAAGAACAACACTAAGGAGAGAGAACAAAAAACTTTATTGATTCATCAAGTAATCAACATACATGCCCAGCTGTAAGGCCTTCTAGGTTATAGCCAAATACAAAATACAACTTCTAGATCCATGATCTAGCTTCTAATTTGCATTTCCAGACACATGCATTCCACTTCCAAAACCCTCTCCCTTTTCTTTTAACCTAGGCCTAAGCACTCTATTTATACTTTCCAAAATGGCTTATAGAAGATTCTAAAACATTACATCAAAGAAAGGTTGACCCCAAATGGTCAACACTCATCCCTAAACAAGATCCTATCATTAAACTCGTGATCATAATTAAATACATAAGTCAGCTCCCACTAAGAACCAAAACACAGACAACTCGGCTAAAGAAGGAACCAAGCATCAATAAATAGAAAACTCACTCGGTACATGAACACTCAGTCAATACTAGATAACTCGACACATACTAGATAAATCGACAGCAACTGGAACTCGAAGCAACTAGAAACTGGAGCTCGACAGCAACTGGCACTCGGTAATAACTGGAACTCATAGCAACTGGAACTTAGCAGCAACTAGAAACTAGAATTTGACAACAACTGGAAACTACAGCTTGGTAGCAACTAATACTCAAAAGCAACTGGCTCTCGACAACAACTAGAACTCGATAGAAACTAGAAACTGGAACTTGACAACAACTGAAAACTAGAACTTGACAACAATCGATACTCGACAATAATTGGAACTTGATAGGAAGTGGCAGAATGGACAAAAAGTTCAGGATTAGAAGGGAACCTAGGATGCTCCTGCATTAGACAACCAAGGTTGGAAGAAATGATTCTCCTAAATCATGCAAGTGTCACAACCGGAGCTGAATCCAACTCAAATTGAGAAATCCATGCAGCATCTTCAATTGGTCTATTCTTCCACTTCACCAAATACTCATAGTAATCTTTTCCTCTTGTGCTTTTACCAATGCTCTAATCCAATACCTATTCAACTTCTTCAATTGGCTTCTTAGGAAAATCATTTGATACGAAAACTTTATCATCTGACTCATGATACTTATACAAATCAGCAACATTGAATATAGGAGATATATCCATGTCATCAGGTAACTCAACTTCATAAGCATTACCACTGTCAAACTTCCTCAAGATCTTATAAGGTCCAAACTTCTTCATCTTCAACTTACTATATGTTCCATTAGGAAATATTCCTCTCTTCAAATGAACCATCACCTCATCACCAACTCCAAAAACATGATGTCTTCTAGACCTATCAGGATTCTCCTTATACTTCTGACTACTTTATTCCACCCTCAACTTTACTTCCTTATGCAAAGATTCCATAAAATCAAAAAATTCTTCCCCTGTAGCACTTCTCTTTTCTTCACCAGCAACATCCCTCAAATCTGATACTCTAGACTACATTCTTGTAACAATCTCGAAAGGTTTTTTCCATGTGCTTCTATTCATAGAATTATTATATGCAAACTTAGCTTGTGTTAATACCTTCTCTCAATTACTTGGCTTATCTCCAACTAAACATCTCAGCAAATTACCCAAGCTTCTATTCACAACTTTTGTTTGTCCATCTATCTGTGGATGGAATGTAGAACTAAACCTCAACTCAGTACCCATCTTCTTTCACAAAGTCTTTCAAAAATAACCAACAAACTTACTGTCTCTATCAGAAATATTACTGCTTGGTAATCCATGCAATCTCACAATCTCTTTAAAGAAAAGATCAGCAACATGCTCAGCATCTGATGTCTTCTTACATGGTATGAAATGAGCCATCTTAGAAAATTTATCCGCAACAACAAATATAGAATCATACCCCTTTTTTTTCTTAGGTAATCCAAGAACAAAATCCATACTAATGTCACTCCAGGGTTTCTCAAGAATAGAAATAGGTGTACACAAACCAATTTTAACTTATTTCTTTTGCAACTTGACAAACTCTACAACTCATTATGAATTTTTGAACATCCTTATACATTTGTGGCTAGTAATACTTCTCCTTCAACAAACTTAATGCCTTATCAATTCTAAAATGTCTAGCCAATCCACCACTATGTTTTTCTTTAATCAAATTAACTCTCATAGAACTTCTAGGGCTACACAATTGAACTTTTTTGAATAACATACCTTCTTGAGTAAAATACTCATCATACATACTTAAGTGATCTATCAGATTTGGTGCTCTACACTCTCTCCATGCCTCTGAAAAATTAGGGTTAGTATCATATAACTCTTTCATTTCATCAAAACCAAGAACTTCAACCTTCATCTTAGTCAATAAAGAATGTCTTTTACTCAATGCATCAACAACTCTGTTAGTAACTCCACTCTTATGCTTGATAAAAAATGTGAAATTCTGCAAATACTCAACCCGACTTCATATGTCTCTAATTCAATTTATGTTGACTTCCTAAGTACTATAAAGCTTTATGATCAATATACAACACAAACTCCTTAGGAATCAAATAATGTCTCCACTTCTTCAAACCTTGAACAATAGCATAAAACTCTTGATACTTTCTTTTAACGTCATTCAACTTCTCACTAAAGAAAGCAACAAATATACCTTCTTGACTCAATATAGCTCCTATTGCACTACGACTTGCATCACATTCAACTTGAAATATCTTATCAAAATCAAGCAAAGCCAATATAGGCAACTCAGCAACCTTTTGTTTCAAAGTTTCAAAGCTCTTATCAGCTCCATGTGTCCACTTGAATTCCTTTTTATATCCTCTCATTGTCTCGATCATATCGTTACAAATAGAACTGAAACTCCTTATAAATTTTCTTTAAAAACTAGCCAAACCATGAAATTATCTTACCTCACCCACATTCTCAGGTGTAGGCCATTCCAAAATTGATTTAACCTTCTCAGGATCCATGCTTAAACCATCTGCTAAAATCACAAATCCCAAATACACAATCTCCTCTTGCATAAAAGAACACTTCTTTAGATTAATTATCAACTTTTCCTCTTTCAATCTCTGCAATACTTTTCTAACATGCTCAATATCTTCTTCCTAGTCTTACTAAATATCAAAATGTCATCCAAATAAATGATCACAAACTTACCCAAGAATTTTTTTCAAAACTTCATTCGTTAACCTCATGAAAGTACTAGGTGCATTAGTCAAACAAAAAGGCATAACCAGCCATTCATACAAACCATCTTTTGTCTTGAAAGCAATCTTCCACTCATCACCTTCTCTAATTTTGATTTGATGATAACCACTCTTTAAATCAATCTTGGTAAAATACTTTACTCCACTCAAACAATTCATTATGTCATCCATCCTCAACATAGGAAACCTATATTTTATTGTGATCTTGTTAATAACTCTGGAATCAGTACACATTCTCCATTCTTTTTAGGTTCCAATACAATAGGTACAACACATGGATTCAAACTTTCTCTAATCAAACCTTTCTACAATAACTCATGCACTTGCCTGTTAAGTTCCTCATTCTCTATAGGTGTGAATCTATATGGTGCTTTATTCAGAAAACTAGCTCCATGAATTAGATCCATACAATGAATTATACTTGTTACTAGTGGTAAACCATCAAGTATATCCTGTGCAATAATATCTTTATACTCATTCAACAAATTTTCAATTTCTACTAGTACTCGGCCTCTACCAGTTTTTTTTTCACTCGATCATTATCAACTTCCGTTGCTCGATCATTACTACCAAAACTTAGTCCTTTAGGAATTATAGAAAAATAAACTTGGTTCCTTTTCATTTTTTTTTCAAATTGTTTCCCATTGACCATGCAAATTTTCATAGTAGTACAATTAACCTCATCTGGATTTTCAATTAAAGGTAGCAATATTTGCTTCTTCCCATTCACCCAAAGAGTATATTGGTTCAATCTTCCATCATGTATAGAATATCTATCATATTGCCAAGGTCTACCCAACAAAATATGACAATAATCTATAGGCATAATATCACATAGAACTTCATCAAACTAATGTCAAATTTTTAACCAGCTCTTCTGATGCCAAATTTGTCAAACTTCCACTCTCAATGATTACCTTGCAACATTTTCAAACTACCTTACATCTTGTTTTGAAAAGACTTCTTCTTGGGACAAATTCCTCATCACTTCCCTTATTACATAAGGTTCTTCTCACCATCATATTTTCTCCAGCCTTAGGTCTACCTGGTGAATCCTTGGGATCTCCTTGAATCACAACATTTATGTTACCTTGCCCACTTTCAGAGGATCTACATTCAAAGGATCCATGCCCTTCTTTACCACATCTGAAATAATTACCATGAAATCCACCTCTAGAATAAGAGTTGCCTCTTCCTCAATAAGAATCAACACCTCCTCGGTAAGAATCACCACCTTTCCACTCAATCTTGCCTTTGTCATCATTCTTCCATTCAAATTTTCCCTTATCTTGCATAGAATTTTTAGATCTATCACCTTCTCCATAAGATCTACCTCTTCCTCTATGGAATCTACCACCTCTACCTCTTTGTCTTTACTCATGCTTCTTTGTCAAGATCTCCTCAGCTTTCAAGGCATATTGGTAGACTTCCTCCACACTTTCCAATTTCAAAAAACTCATCTCATCTTGAATTCCAAATCTCAATCCATTTATGTACCTTGTAATTTTCTCAACATCATCATCCACATGTCCATATTTGATGTCCAATCTATAGAATTCCTTAGTATACTCCTTTACAGTCATGTCTCTATGTCTTAAATTTTGCATCTTTCTCAACAATCTAACTTGGTAATCAGCAAGAAGGAATTTTTTTTTTACCTTATTAACCATTTTCACCCAAGTTCTGGTCTTCTCCTTTCCTCTCCTTTGTCTATTAGTTTGAAAATGCTCCCACCATAATGAGGCATGTCCTTTCAACCTAGTAACTACAATCTTCACCTTCCTATTATTAGGAGTGTTTTCATAGTCAAAGAACTACTCCATTTCAAATATCCAATCTAACACAACATTGGTATCCAATTTTCCATTATAAGGAACAACTTCTACAATAGGCTTTGAATTTTCTCTAGATAATACTCTCAACAACCTTGCCTCGTCTCAATCTTCTTCAGGTTCTAGATTAGGGTTTGGTGCTACTACTTCATCATTACTCACATCATCAAGATGTGCTCCTATCCTATAGATAGTCTCTACAGCATCCAGTCTAACTGCAATTTGTCTTAATGTATCTAATATTGCCTTATCAACATTTTGTCTACCTTGAACTATTTTTACAAATCATGTTCCTGTAAGATTGTAACCCTCTGCAAGTTGTAGGTTAAATCCTTAGATTTTCTACCGCACAACCAAATTCACTTAATCTCCACAAGGATGAACCTCAATCCCTGATACCACCTGATGCAAGGAGGGAGGAAATAACTAGGGCTAAGGTACACCTAGCTATCCCAACCACCTTGTAAATTTAATACAACGGAAGCAAACAACAGAGAACAATACCAAGGAGGGAGAGAAAAAATTACTTTATTGATTCGTCAAGTAATCAGCATACATGCCTAGCTCTAAGGCCTTATGGGTAATGACTAAATACAAAATACAACTTCTAGATCCACAATCTAGCTTCTAATTCACATTTCCAGACACATATGCATTCCACCTCCAAAACCTTCTCCCTTTTATTTTAACCTAAGCCTAAGCACTCTATTTATACTTAACAAAATGGCTTACAAAAGATTCTAGAACATTACATCAAAGAAAGGCCGAACCCAAATGGTCAACACTCATCCCTGAATAAGATCCTATCATTAAATTCATGATCAAAATTAAATACGCAAGTCGACTCCTACTAAGAACCAAAACACAGACAACTCAACTAAAGAAGGAATTGAGCATTAGCAAATAGTAAGCTCACTAAGCACATGAAGGAACACTTGGCCAATATTGGATAACTAAACACACACTGGATAACTCAATAGCAACTGGAACTTGGCAGGAACTGGAAACTAGAGCTTAGCAACAACTAGCACTCAATAGTAATCGGAACTCGACAGCAACTGAAACTTGGTAACAACTAGTACAATGGACAAAAAGTGTAGGATTACAAGGGAACTCGGGATGTTCCTGCATCATTATCTTGTATTCATATGAAATCCTTTAACCTAGTTCTTATTTACCATCCTAGGATCATATAACATGTCTTATTATTAGATTGAGTAAGTAAAGTAAAATGATGTTAGAAGAGCTTGATCACCTAATGTCAATTCAGTAGATTCTCATATGCATACATAATCAACATAATCATGTCTATCTAACTCTTAATTCAAATGGTTTTCCGACAAAATATTTCTCAATGTAGGAGTACATTATGATTAGAGTTCTCGACAAGGGATGAGATTCTTGTTAGAATGCTTAGAATAAATGAGAGGTGCGGGGGAGTAAATAAGTTATCTAAGGTATAGATGTACCAATTGAACAAAGAAACACTTAAACAACTTCGGATCTTAACATTCAATAGCTCGGCCTTTGTGGTAAACTTTCATTAATATAAACTAGCAGTCCATTGTCCTAAATATAATAGACTTGTAGAATGAAGACATTTACAGTAAATCATCACAAATAACATCCACACAAGGTTAACACTAGAATTTAATGTGGAAGCCCAATTTGGTAAAAACCACCATTAACATGTCACCAAATTTTTCACTCTTCTAAAGCGAGCTCTGTTAGGAGCCAACCCTGTTAAAGTTAACAAAACACACTATTAAATGTGACCTTGTTAAAATATTTAATCACCCTATTAGGAGTGGCCTTATTAGAGGACTTTCCAATATTCCATTAGAATGTAACCTTGATTAAAGGTTTTCAAACTGATACAATAGTTAGAAAGTAACATCAAGTTTGATCTGAAAAATAAAAATCACTTTTCAAATACGTATCTTAGTTTGGCTCAAAATTGTATCCACTGACAGGCCTTCATTGTCATCTCAGTCTCTAATTCACTTTGAAATCCTTCAAGAAGACACTTTTCTCCTCTTCTCAACTCTTATCAACCTTCTTCTTAAGTTTTTCAATCAATAGCATCAACAATTGCTCCAACCTTTAACACCCTCTTAAGGTTACCCCTTGTATCTCTTTAAATAGGTAATTTTGATATTTTGCCACTTAAACACCACCGTAGATATAGGGTTATGATCAGATTCAACACATACAATGAATCTGTCCACCTTCTTGTTCATCCTCTTCATTTCTAGAAACTTCTCTAAATGTGCAAACATGGTTTACCTTGATTTAAATGTTCCAAGTCATCCATCCTTATCTTCAAGATGCTTTCCACATTCCAAAAAATCAACTCTGTCATTTGGAAATCACGATTTCTCATAAACTGTCAAAATGTTTTCCCTCAGCCAACAATATGTTATGACGCTCAATCATCACTAGCTTACTCGGTCACTACTAAATTTTATGGTTCAGCATGTATATTGATGCTCAGTCAACACTATTTCTTCTTAGCACATATTGTGGCTCAGTCAACACTAGCATCACTTGGTACAAACTTCAAGCTCCTGAATCTTCTACTCTATTGCTCAATCAAACCTATGCATTAGATCAATCTTTGATCACTTCTTCAAGACTTTAGTAGAATTGTCTTCTTCACTTGCAACATGATTTAAACAATCACTTTATCTTGTCAAAGTCTAACTAATCAAGTGTCCATTGAAGTTCCTTCTAATAACTCAACCTTTCCTCTAGGTGCTTTTGTTATGACCAACTTCTCAAATCCTCTTCATCAATTATATAGATATGACACTCAAATTGCATAGCAAGTTGTCTCACCAATAAGTTTTGACATCAATGACAACATAACAATTGTTCCAATTGTAGTTCCAAACAATCTCCCTCTTTGGTATTGATGACAACACCTCTGGTTACCATGCAATACAAAACATGTACTGAATCAAGCAAACTTCCTCTATCTACAATATCAGAGCTTCATTGATATCCTTAGTTTCATTTTGATTCTCATCTTTGTTTCCAACAATCTCTTTCTTTAGTTTTATTATGATTCTCAACCATGCAACACATATGATCCCTTCATCATGTCAAATCATGAAATCAATCAGATTATTCTATATTGTGGCAACACCTTTCAACTTCCTCTTACTAATTAAATTTTTTCCTTCTTTCTTATGGTATCTCCTTCTTTTACTTTATCTATCTAATTATGGTAACTTTTTCACAATAGTCTCATTTCTTCATGATAATTTCTTTGTCTTTGATAACAATTCCAAAGACATTCTATCTATCTCATGCATATTTTCCATGTAGATATATTCATGTTAGTTATGAATTCATCATTTGTCATCTGGATATGACTAATACAACACTTTGTCCTACTTCCTTCATTACTACTTTAGGCATCTCCTAAATTAGGACTGTATGCATCAACTTGTAAGAAATTTTGGTCAATACTTTTTATGCAGAGCACCAACTCATCTTGAGCAATCTTGTCTAAGGGAATCACCCTCAATTTACCTCTTAGATATTCATGAGCATCAGTGAAAATATCAGTTGTTTTCTCCATCGTATTTAGATACCCTAGTTTCACTTCTTTGGCTTGAACTGGCTCTCTCAAGTAATGATAACTGATAGCAGTATGCTTTGTTTTTGTGTGCATTATAGGATTCTTTGATATATTTCTGCACTAGTGTTATCACAATAGATAACAATTGGATCATAATGTCTTCCTTCATACCTTTCAACAATTGCTTGATCCATATAATATTTGAACAATTCACTACTACTGCTACATATTTAGCTTCAACTATTAATTGAGAAATGTAGTTTTGCTTCTTGCTTGTCCATGAAACTAGTCTCTATCCTA
This sequence comes from Cupressus sempervirens, assembly GCA_028749045.1. NCBI lineage: Eukaryota > Viridiplantae > Streptophyta > Pinopsida > Cupressales > Cupressaceae > Cupressus > Cupressus sempervirens. The sequence goes on along the minus strand of CM053788.1, from coordinate 76,065,754 downwards.
GAAAGAATGCTCCACCATTTGTACTATTTCTATCATCAATGTTTCCTGCCCAATTAGAACTAGTAAGCACCTTCAAGTCAAATTTACCATTCTTCTTGTAATATGATTCATTGTCTTATGTTCCTTTTAGATATCTCAGTATCCTTTTTATTGCCATTATGGGATTCTCCTTAGGACTTGTAGAAAATCTTGCAACTACTCCAACTTCTAATGCAATATCAGGTCTCTTGTGAACAACATATTGTAGTTTTCCAATCATTGATCTATATAATGTCTGGTTCACATCAATAGAATCATCATTTTAGATAACTAATGTTCACTCCAGCCATAGTACTAACTTGTCTTGAATCTTCCATTCCAAATATTTTCAATATCTCCTTGATGTATTTAGATTGAGTAATGAAGATACCTTGCTTCATTTGATATACTTCTAATCCAACAAAGAATTTTATCTCACCAAACATAGACATTTCAAATTCCTTCTTCATCTCATCAACAAATGATTTGCATAATGCTCACTTGCCTCCAAATATGATGTCATAAATAAATATTTCAAATAATAATACCTCATTGTTCTTACCAGACTTCAAGTACTAATTGTTGTTATCATTAGTTCTTGCAAATCTAATCTTCACCAAATAATTGTGTAGTCTTGCATACCATGCTCTAGCGGCTTATTTTAAACCATATAGAGCCTTGTGAAACTTACCCACCATATTCTTCTTGTTGGGGTCAACAAATCCTTCAAGTTTCTTTATGTACACTTCTTCTTCAAGTATTCCATTCATAAATGTATATTTGACATCCATTTGGTATACCTTAAATCATTTATAAGTAGAATATGCAAGTAGTGTTCTAACTCCTTCTAGTCTTGCTACAGGGGAAAATGTTTCCCCATAACCAATTTCTTCTTCTTATGCATATCCTTTGCATACCATTCTAGCCTTATTCCTTGTGACTTGACCTTTTTCATTCAGCTTGTTCCTAAATACCTACTTTGTTCCAATAACACTTCTGTCTTTGGCTCTAGGTACCAGTGTCCATGTTTTATTCTTTTGTATCTACTCAATTTCTTCATTCATTACTTGTATCCAATCCTCATTCTCCATAGCATATTTTATAGATTTAGGTTCAAACTCACAAAGTAAAGATGTTTCACTTTTGAGTCCCTTCTGTGTCATAACACCAGATTCTTTATTTCCAATTATTTTCTCAGGTGCAAGATGTCTTCTTACATGTTTTGCTAATACAGGATCTTTCCTTCTCTCTTCTTCTACAGGTTCATCTTGAAAAATGATTTCAAGCTCATTATTTATCTCTTATTCAGGTTCTAGTTCATGTTCAAATTGCTCAACATTGTCTTCATGATGTTTAGCTCCTTTTGCCTGTGACTCAACATTGTTTTGTTGTTGCTTGACACCCATTGTCTATTTCTTAGCAATTGATTGTTACAACTCGACATTCTCATTTTGTTGTTGATTTTTAGCTTTATTCTCTTGATTAGATGGGATGCTGGGAGCACCATAATTCACATATATGAATGTATTACAGTCTTTAGGTTTTGTCTTGTTGAGAGATTGTTGAAAGCATGAATGTTGATGATATTCCTATGGGGGAGTATTGTAAATATGTTACTATGATAATATGTTACATTCATGACTGAGTTTTTCATTCATGTCAACATAGCAATCTTCTATGGTATTTGACAGAAGAACAACAGAAAGATCAAGTTGACATGGATGGCTAGTTGAGTATTCTAACTATTTGAGGTTATGGGAGATACTTCAAAGTATCTAGTATATACAATTAACGTCAAAAGAAGAAATGATAATTCTAGAAGAAGTTATGTAAGTTTTGGTGATGTTTGTTCTGAGATAGAGTTTACAAAGGCATGTTCTGGTAAACTTGTTATATCTCTTAGCAGAATTATTATTTTGAGAATCAAGGTTAAGGATATGAAGAAGACATGTTGGTGATGATGTGGCTAAGTTTTCTCGTCATAATGTTACATGTAGGGAAATATATTCAAGTTTCAAGGTGAAAGATTAATGTTATCACTAAGTATAATGTGTTCTTAATGTGGTCCTATAATGATTAATTAAGAAGGTCTAACAACCAACTTAGGGAATTGTTTTATGGACTTCGTACAAAGGAAGGACATTTTCCTTTTGTCAAGTATGGTATTGAGAGTAGAATGCGAAGTTGAGCAGAGCAAAGTGAAAGTGAAGAAAACTTCATTGTCGAGGCTTTGTTGAGTGATTCAAGGTTTGATATTTAGATCTAAGGTTTGTGACTTGGTCTACAAGGTCTAATAGTGATTGGTTTGATTGACAGAATAAAGGAAAGAAGGAACATAATAGTAAATTACTTGTTTGAGAACTGAGCTCTTCTTGTAGTTGAAATTGCATTTTTTGGCAATGGGCTCATCTTGTATACATTGTACTACAACTCCTAACAAGGTTGGCACAGCTCCTAACAGGGTTGGAATCTCCTAACAGGGATTTAAAGTCTTCTAACAGGGACTCATATGTACTAAATATTGTAATAGACTCCTAATAGGGCCCATCCTCTATTAAGTAATATTTATATTAGTACATCATCTTGTGGGCATCATTCCCACCAAAAATTTTCCTCTGATCAAGGGTTTCCCTAGTCAACATAACTGGTGTAATTGTCTATGTGCATCTTTGTATGGTTGTTGTTTACTTTGGTTGAATGGTTAAGTTTATTTAAGAAAGATAAATGTATTAATTCTTGGATAACTGATTCACACCCACCCCCCCCCCCCCCAGTTATCTTGGTGGACTATTGTTTCTAACAATTGGTATCAGAGCATCAAGTCCTTGAAGATAAAGTTTAACAACTTTCGGAGATCCATGGTGAGCATGTTTAGGAAAGATAGTTTGAAGTTAAATGGAATAAATTATGATAAATGGAAGGAAAAGATGAAGACACATCTGCTGTGTATGGGTCTAGGATATTGGATCTTGACAAAATCAGCAAAGACAATCATTGTTGAAAAAGATTTGGAAACTTGTACCGAAGTAGAAAGAGATCTTTTTATGTGTGACATGAGAGCTAGAGAGGAACTATTGACTACACTTCCTGAAATTGAATACAACTAGGTAAAATCACTTGCTACTTCACATTTGATTTGGAAAGCTTTGGAAGATAGTTTTGAAGGTAATGAACTGTTGGAAATATGATTGAAAAGATCATATTGAAGAGGGAGGTTGTTGATAAATAATGTTTTCAATCGTTGTTTTGTCACTGATGTCAAACTTTCTATTTAATAAAATGACAATTGCTTATAAGATCCAAGTACTATCACTTAGTTGATTGCTGAAGAGAATTTCATCAAAAAGATGTAACAAAAGTACCTAAGGGAAAGGTTGAGTTATAATTTTTTAATGAAGTACAAGGATCAGTTAAGACAATGGTAAAATGATGTATCGATAATATACTTGAAGATACAGAGGTTGGCCACACTTAGAAACACTGGAAGAATAAGTTGTAACAAGGCTATCCACAAAGCATAACTAAGTTCATTAGTGAGTACTGAGAAAGCTAGTTCATGCCGAGTAGATTTTCAAGCAATGTCGAGCAAATACAAAATCTAGTGTGTGTCGAGTGATACAGAAGGAGCTGAGCAAGTTCAGGTGTCAAACAAGTAATAGGTGTCAAGCATCAAAAAAACTTAATGGATGCCAAGAGAATCCATAGTAGGTGTTGAGCATCAGTAAAATGTAGTTGGTTCTGAGTAACACAGTATGTGTCGAGCACCAAAATTTCAATAGTGTCGTGCTATTGCATAATTAAAAAAGTCCAAGATTTGCCAGATCTGAGCCAATAAGGTTGTTACCTTGAATTTTGTGAACCAGATGGAGGATAAGGATGATGAGTTGGAGGCACAGAATTTTAGATGAACTATTTTTAGGTGAATTCAAGAGGATTCTTCATGATGTTTCTAGAAGGAACAAGATCTGGGTTAGATTCATTGAATCCTACCTAATCCATTTGAACTAAAATTAAAGGAGGGAAGAATCAAGTGAGAAAATTATTCCAGACTTCTATTTAAGGAGTCACAGGCCAAGAAGCTAGATTTTTTGGGTTGAAGTGGTTGAAGGGTGTCAAGGAGAAGGCATCAAGAAAAGGAAGAACACAGCATAAAGATTCTACTTCAATAAGTGGTTAGAGAGATTATTACACTAGTACATCAAGCATGGAGACTCAAGGAGACAAAGCTTGAAAGAAGGACAAGCTGTCAGAGCTATAGAGACTGAAAACCAAACAATGTTATGAGTTGAACTGTGATCTAAAATCTGCAAGTTAAGTTGTGAGTTGTATCAGGTCAAAAGCCCTTGTTGTTACTCTCTAACAATTGTGTCATCTAGGGTAAAATCCCATGAACTTAGGTTGGTTTAACAACCATTTGTAAATCCTTTAACAGGGTGTCATTCCAAGTGAATGTTCTAAAGTCCTCTAACCAGGCCCACTTCTAACAGAGTGGTTAAATCCTTTAACCAGGTCACATTTAATAGTGTGTTGTAGCCTTTAATAGGGCAGGCCTTTCACAGGGCATCACTTCAGAAGAGTGATAATTGAGTAGCATGTTACCGGTGGTTTTTCTTAAATTGGGTTTCCACATAAATCATCGTCTTATGTGTTGATCTTTCATGTGTTATTCTTGCATGTTGATTTTAATAACTTGCTAAGCAGGAAAGTCTAAGCTTAGATGAATGAATAGTTTAATGGGCTCACTATACTTGGTAAAAAAGTTTTATTAGGAAATTTGGGCCTTGAATAACTGATTCACCCCCCCTCTCAATTATTCTAAATCATTTCTAACAATTGGTATCAGAGCCATCTATTGATTTAGTTTAAAGGTACTAGAAACAGGAAGATCAAAGATGTCCAAGAGAGAAATTCCCAAGCTCGACAAAGATAACTTCACTGCATGGAAAAAGTTAATGAAGCTACACCTTGGATCGATAAGTGACCATGCACAAACCTCAATTGAAGTAGAACATGTTGATCCAGTTGTACCCACTACGAAAGATATGAAGAAAAAGAAGGAGCGCAATCAAGCAATGTTGGAGATTTCCTCTGCCCTCAACTATGCTAAATTTGATGACATCAGAGGATGTGACTCTACATTCAAGATGTGGAAAGCCTTGACTGATATTTATGGAGGAGATTAGAATGTTCAAAGAGAAAAAAGAGAAATCCTCAGAGGAAAGTTTGATGACATGAAAATGAAGGAAGATGAGAATGCTACTCAATATGCCTCTAGAATGAAAGAAGTAGTAAGTGCAACAAGAAGTTTGGGTGGAAATTTGGAAGATGACACTATTAATAGAAAATACTTGAGAATTTTGCTCCCCATCTATGCTATTAGAGTTTCAGCCATCCAAGAATTAAGATGTGTACCTGGAAACACACTAACCTTTGAAGGTATAGTGGGAAGACTCACTACATTTGAGTTGTCCAACTTTGATAACTACAGACTTGAGACTCTTGAATCTTCTTTCAAGGCCAAGCTATCATTGAAAGACACTAAGGAGGTGAAACCAAAGAAAAAGAAGAAAAAGGTGAAGTATGCATCTAGTGACAGTAGCACAGATGAAGAAGATGTGGAACAATTGGAAGCATTACTGGCCAGAAGATTTCACAGAGGCAAAAGTAAATTCAAAGGTAAGCTTCCTATCATTTGTTTTAATTGTAACGAAGTAGGGTATATTGTTGCAAGATGCACACAGAAGAAGAACTATAGAGAAGGCAAAACAAATGAGAATAGAAGAGAAGTTGATAGCAGAGATTACAAAGATAAAGGCAAAAAGTGCTACATTGTTGGAGAAGAAGATTCTGATGAAAATGATGATGAGGTAGTCTATGTAGCCATGAAGGATGAATCAGATGAAGATGAAGCAACAACATTGGTAACTTGTGTGAACAAAAATGACAAATGGATTACAGATAGTGGATGCTCACAACACATGACTGGAGACAAAAGTAAGTTTGTTACCTTTACTCAATATGATGGAAATAGTGTTAGATTTGGAAACGTGTCAAATCAAAGGAAAAGGTTCTATTAAACTTATAGAGAAAATTTCATGTGAAAATGCATATTATGTTGAAGGATTAAACTATAATCTACTGAGTGTATCACAATTAGACAATATAGGTTGCAAAGTAGAATTTGGAAACAAATCTGCCAAAATATATACACTGATGGAAATGTGATAGGAAAAGGAGAACAAACTAGGAGTAATTTATTTTACCTAGATATGGAAGATACAACCTATCTTATTGTTAAACTTGATGATGTGTGGCTATGGCATAAAAGGCTTTGTCATGTCAACTTTGATAATCTGATTAGCATCAGCAAGAAGAAGAAAGTCAAAGGTTTTCCTAAGCTAAAAAGGCCTGAAAATACAATGTGCAAACAATGTCAACTAGGAAAGATGACTGAGTCAAGTTTCAAAAGCAAAACCTACACCTCCAAAGAAGTATGAGAGCTAGTCCATACAGACTTATGTGGCCCAAATAGAAGTGCAAAGCTACCAAGGAGATAGATACATAATGTTGTTTGTGGATGACTACTCCAGGATGATGACTGCCATGTTCTTAAAGCAAAAATCTGATGCATTTCAAATGTTCAAGTGGTATTTGGCCAGGGTTGAGAAAGAAATAGGAAAGAGTTTGAAGTGCCTAAGATCAGACAGAGGAGGAGAGTTTACATCAAAAGAATTTGAGACATTTTGCAATGACAAAGGAATTAAAAGAAAAACATCAGCACCAAGAACTCCACCTCAGAATGGCATTGTAGAGAGAAGGAATAGATCAGTGATAGACTATACCAGAACATTAATAATGGAGAAAAATGTTGCTTTGAAGTACTAAAGAGAAGCTATAAGTATTGTTGTGTACACCTTAAATTGAGTTCAAGTCAAGAAAGGTACAAATGCAACACCTTTTGAATTATGGTATGGTCACTCACCCAATGTAAAACATTTCAAAGTATTTGGTTGTAAATGATATATTCTTATAAAGAAAATTCACATTCTAAATCTGAAATCAATACACAAGAAAGAGATGATGAAATACCAAATAGAGATGTGCACAGTGACTCTAAAGCTGAAGGATAAAACATGGAAAGAAGGATAGAACCAAGACTATCCAAGTATGTGAGAAGACATCACCCTGTAAAACAAATCATTGGTGACAAGGAAGCCATACCAATGACAAGGAACAAACTAAGGAATGAATCATGTCTGTTGAGCAAGATTAAGCCCAAAATAGTGAAAGATGCACTGCAAGATGATAATTTGCATAAAGCTATGGAAGAAGAGATGGACTAGATAGAGAAGAATAAAACCTAGACCTTAGTTCCTAGACCAGCTAATAAGAATGCGATTAGTACCAAATGGGTATTTAGGAAAAAACTAGATGAAAATGGTGAGATTATAAGAAATAATGCTAGACTAGTCTGCAAAGGTTATGCATAGGAAGAATGACTGGACTATGGTGAAACATTTGCCCTTGTTGCAAGGATGGAAGGAGTGAGAACACTACTTGCATATGCTGCTTACAAAGGTTTCAAAGTCTACCAAATGGATGTAAAGTTTGCTTTTCTAAATGGTATACTAGAAGAGGAAATCTACATAGAACAACCAGAGGGATTTTTTGATGATAACAACAAGGATATGGTCTGCAAACTACATAAAGCACTCTATGGTTTGAAGCAAGCACCTAGAGCATGGTATGAGAGACTGCACAAATATCTTGTAAAGATAGGATTTGAGAGAACAGATGACAACAGCAACCTATAAATCAAGATAGATAAAGATAAAGACATTTTGATATCTGAAATCTTTGTTGATAATATAATATTTGGAGGAAAAGATGCCCTATGCAAATATTTTGCTGATCAAATGAAGCATGAGTTTGAGATGTCAATGTTTGGAGAAATCAAATTCTTTGTTGGATTGCAAGTACATCAACTAAAGCATGGCATATTTGTGATCCAATCAAATATATCAAGGAGATACTCAAGACATTTGGCTTAGAAGATTCAAAACCAACCAGTACACCAATGGTAATAGGACATAAATTATCCAAAAATGATGAGTCTGCTGAAGTAAATCAGGCAATGTATAGATCAATGATTGGAAAGTTACAGTATGTTGCGCATTGTAGACCAGACATTGCATTAGTTGTTAAAATAGTGGCAATATTTTCTACTAACCCAAGAGAAAATCATCTGATGGCAGTAAAAAGAATATTGAGGTACCTAAAAGGGACTGATGACTTTGGATTATATTACAAGAAGAGTGAAAAGTTAGAGTTGAAAGCCTACACTAATGCAGACTGGAGAGGTAATATTGATGAAAGAAAGAGCACCAGTGGAGGAGCACTCTTCTTAGGTAAAAGACTAGTCACTTGGACCAGCAAAAAGAAAAATTGTACCTCACAGTGCATAGCAGAAGCTGAGTATGTTGATGTTGCTATCAACTACACCAATATTGTATGGATCAAACATTTGCTGAAGGTATGAAGGAAGAGGTAACTGAACCTGTGATACTCTATTGTGATAACACAAGTGTCATCAACATATCAAAGAATCATGTGATGCATGCCAAAATAAAGCATATTGCAATTAAATATCACTATGTAAGAGAATTGGTGGAAGAAAACAAGTAAGGATGGAATATGTCAGTTCAAAGGAACAAATTGTTGACATCTTTACAAAAATAATCCTAAAGATGCATTTAAGTATCTTAGAGGTAAGTTAGGGGTGATACCCCTAGCCAAGGTTGTTTGAGAAATAGCAAAACTACCTTGCATCAAATGAGTAGAATGATGAAATGTTGTAAATTGATGTAGAGGATATTTACTTTAGGATTTTTCCTGAAGGAATCAAAAGTACTAAAATTCCAAACAAGTCACAAGCAAGGTGACAAAGGGAGAAATTGGAGTACCTACAAATGCTACACTTGCATGTTAAGATGTTGAGATAATATATCTTTGGTATTGTTGTCAAAGAGGGAGAAACGGCAAAAACTAATCAAATCTACAGAATCAAATGGACAAAGGGAGAAATAGCAAAAACTTATCAATGCATATAGAGGGAGACATGGCACATTTAAAGGAATAAAATGTGAGAGGGAGAAATAGTAAGTAAGAAGAGAAGAATTGATCAAAGTGGTAAGATATAGAAAAGAGGGAGTCATGGGAGTAATATAGGAACTAATCAGACATGCAAAAGAAGAAGAAATTGTAGAAAGGAAAGAGAAAGGAAATAGTAGCTAAGAGGGAGAAGTAGAAGCAAAGAAATCGAGATAGTAGATCAGAGAGGGAGATGTGAAAACTAATGGTAACACAATTTGTTTTTGGTATTTGATTTACTATTTTAACCTAGTTAGCATTTTGTTAACTTGGTTGATCAGTTTGGTTTTCCATCAATGCCAAAGAGGGAGATTGTTGGAAATCTAATTGAAAAGATCATATTAAAGAGGGAGATTGTTGATAAATAATGTTTTCAATCGTTGTTTTTCGCTGATGTCAAACCTACTATTTTCTGAAATGACAATTGCTTATAAGATCTAAGTACTATTACTTAGTTGATTGATGAAGAGGATTTCATCAACAAGATGTAACAAAAATACCTAAGGGAAGGTTGAGTTATGGTTTTGTAATGAAGTACAAGGATTAGTTAAGGCAATGGTAAAATGATGTATTGATAATATACTTGAAGATACAGAGGTTGGCCACACTTAGAAACACTAGAAGAATAAGTTGTAACAAGGTTGTCTGTAAAGATTAACTAAGTTCATTAGTGAGTGCCGAACAAGCTAGTTCATGTCGAGCAGATTTTCAATCAGTGCTGAGAAAATGCAAAATCTAGTGTGTGTCAAGTGATACAGAAGGAGCCAAGCAAGTAATAGGTTTCGAGCATCAGAAAAACTTAGTGGATGCTGAGTGAATCCATAGTAGGTGTCAAGCATCAATAAAACGTAGTTGGTGCAGAGTAACATAGTATGTATCGAGCACCAAAATTTCAATAGTGTCAAGCTACTGCATTATTTGAAAAGTCAAAGATTCACCAGATCTGAGCTGACAAGGTTGTTACTTGAATTTTGTGAACCAGATGGAGGATAAGGATGATGATTTGGAGGCACAGAATTTTAGATAAACCATTTTTAGGCGAATTCAACAAGATTCTTCATGATGTCTCTAGAAGGAACAAGATATGGGTTGGATTCAATCAATCCTACCTAATCCATTCAAACTAAAATTAAAGGAGGGAAGAATTGAGTGGGAAAAGTATTCTAGACTTCTATTTAAGGAGTCATAGACTAAGAAGCTGGAGTTGCTTGGTTAAAATGGTTGAAGGGTGTCAAGGAGAAGGCATCAAGAAAAGGAAGAACAAAGCACAAAGACTCTGCTTCAATAAGTGGTCAGAGAGAGGATTACACTAGTACATCGAGCATGGATACTCAAGGAGACAAAGCTTGAAAGAAGGACAAGTTGTCAGAGATGCAGAGACTAAAACTCAGGCAATGTTATGAGCCAAACTGTGATCTGAAATCTGCAAGTTAAGTTGTGAGTTGTATCAGGTTAAAAGCCCTTATTGTTACTCTCTGACAATTGTGTCAGCTAGGGTAAAATGCTATGGACTTAGGTTGGTTTAACAACCATTTGTAAATCCTTTAGCAGAGTGACATTCCAAGTGAATGTTCTAAAGTCCTCTAACCAGGCCCACTTCTAATAGTATGGTTAAATCCTTTAACCAAGTCACATTTAACAGTGTGTTCTAGCCTTTAATAGGGTAGGCCTTTCACAAGGCATCGCTTCAAAAGAGTAAGAATTGAGTAGCATGTTACTAGTGGTTTTTCCCAAATTAGGTTTCCACATAAATCATTGTGTTATGTGTTGATCTTTCATGTGTTATTCTTGCATGTTGATTTTCAGTAACTTGCTAAGTACGAAAGTCTAAGCTTGGATGAATGAACCGTTTAATGGGCTCACTATACTTGGTGAAAAAGTTTTATTAGGACATTTGGACCTTGAATACTAATTCCTCGCCCCCCCTCCCCATTTATTCTAAAGCATTTCTAACAGAACATTCTAAGAAATTGAGGCTATAAAGTTGGACTTGTGCATTTCAAGATACTAAAATGATGGAAGATGAATCTATAAAAACATTTGTGGGAAGAATATCAAAAATTACTACAGGTATTAGATCTTAAGGAGGAACCAAAGAAGATGATGAGGTTATATGGAAGATATTAAAGAGCTTAACACCACCATTTAAGCTAGCAGTTCAAATGATACAGTTGTTGATATCTTGTACCAAAGATTTCATAAAGGAAAGATTGCTTGGAAGACTTGAAGTAGTTGAGAATGAGCATAAACAGTCCAGAGAGTTGACCAAAACTAAAACAACTTTCAGTGCCTTGAATATTCAACCTAGTTTATCAAGAAGCACAAGTGCTAGAGGAGATTTTGCTAGCAGCAGCAAATCTGAGGAGAATAAAAAGATTGAAGGAGTAGCCCTTCTGGGTAAGAAGAGAAAAAGGAGGTAAGAAAATCTTTAAATGTTGGACTTGTGATGAATATGGTCATTATGCATCTAAGTGTCCTAAAAGAGAGAAAAAGTATAAAGGAAACTACAAACCTAGAATAGATAGAGAGTGTTTTTATGCAAATGAAGAAAATGATTCTGATGAACAAACAATAAGCACTAGTGACGATGAATAGTGATGATGAAATAGGATTTGTGGCAATTAAAGAAGAAAGTCCAGAAAAAGTAGCATTGGTGTCACAGGTTGAGAAGAAATCTGATTGGATAATTAACAGTGGCTGTTCACATCATATGACTAGTGATATAAACAAGTCTATTGACTTCAAAAGTTAGGATGAAGGCATTGTCAGAGTTGGAAACAATGCAACATGCCAAGTTAAAGGTATTGGATCTATAACTCTTGATGGTAAGACTAACACTGAGGATGTATATTTTATTGATGGTTTGAAGTACAATATTTTGAGTGTTGGACAACTAGTCGACAAAGGTTATCAGTTGCAGTTCATAGAGAAGACATGCATGATCAGAGACAAAGATTGAAAGGTAATTGGAATAGGAACCAAATCTAGAGGTAATGTATTTCAGTTGAATCCTACTGAAATGACATGTTTGGTTGCAAAGGTAGATGGAAATTGATTATGGTATAAGAGATTTTGTCATATAAACTTTGACAGTATTGTGAAGACTAGTAGTATGTTTGTAGTTAGAGATTTACCTAAGATTGTAAAGCCTACTAATGCAATTTGCGAGGAATGTGTGTTGGCAAAGTATAACAAAACTTCTTTTCCCTGCAAGAAGTTTATTACTACAGCAAAGTTAGAGATTGTACACATAGATCTTAGTGGTCCTATGAAGACTAAAGGATTCTATGGTGAAAGGTATTTTATGATTCTAGTTGATGACTTTTATAGAATGATGTGGGTTATATTTCTTGAAGAGAAATGTGAGGCATTTGATAAGTTTAAGATATTCAAGAATAGAATTGAGAATGATTATGGTATGAAGATTAAATGTTTAAGATCAGATAGAGGGGGATAATTTACTTCAAATGAGTTTAACATATTTTGTGAAGAAAATGGAATCAAAAGACAGTTATGAGCTCTGAGAACCTCTGAACAGAATGGCATTGCATAGAGAAGGAACATATCAATTATAGAAGCAACAAGAACTATGTTAACTGAGAATGATGTATCCAAGATATTTTAGAGAGAAGCTATGAATACAATAGTCTACACTATGAATAGAGTGCAAGTCAAGAAAGACACAAACAAGACCCCTTATGAACTGTGGTTTGGTCACTCACCTATAGTTAAGTATTTCAGAATTTTTGGCAGCAAGTGTTAAATCAAAAGAGATGATGATATCAGTAAGTTTGATGCTAGAAGTGATGAAGGTATGTTTCTTGGTTATTTATTGAAAATCAAGGCTTATAGATGCTATAATCTGAGAACTAAGACTATTATGGAAAGAAAAATGTGAGAATTGATGAGAAATTTAGGATACAAGAAAGAAGAGTTGATTACAATTCAGATGATGATGTTGTTACTAAACCAAGGAATGATGAGGTATTTCTTGAGACTAACAATGATTTTCAAAATGAAGGAGAGCTGAGGCAGGAACAAAACTCAGAACCTTCAGTAGAGCCAAGAGTTGAGATAGCAACTCCTACTTCAGGAAAGAATATGATAAAGAATCACCCATCTAAGCTGATCATCAGAAGCAGAGATAAAGGTATGATCACAAGAAGTAGAGTTAATGAAGAACTATGTTTGATATCTCAAGTTGAACCTAAGAATGCAACTGAAGCATGTAAAGATGATTATTGGAAACAAGCCATGAAAAAGGAATTGGATCAAATAGTAAAGAATGAGACATGGGAATTGGTTCCCAAACCAGCAGAGAAGAATGTGATAGGAACTAAGTGGGTATTTAGGAACAAGGTGAATGATCAAGGAGAAGTTGTAAGGAACAAGGTAAGATTGGTATGTAAAGGTTACTCATAGCACGAAGGAATAGATTATGATGAGACCTATGCTCTAGTGGCTAGAATAGAAGCAGTAGGATTATTCTTAACCCATGCAATGTAAAATAAATTCAAAGTGTATTAGATGGATGTCAAGTCAGCATTTCTAAATGGAGAACTTGAAGAAGAGGTGTACATAGAACAGCCTGAAGGTTGTCCTTTGACAGATGGTAAGGACATAGTATGCAAACTAAAGAAAGCAATTGTATGGCTTGAAGCAAGCACCCAGAACCTAATATGCAAGGTTGGACAAGCATTTGACAAAGCTTGGATATAGCAAAGGTATGGTAGATAGTAATCTCTATTGGAAAGAAATTGATGATGGTTTGATGATTTTGGTAATATTTGTTGATGATATCATATTTGGAGGAAATGATGATGAAAGTGACAAGTTTGCAGAAGAGATGAAGAAAGAATTTGAGATGAGTATGATAGGAGAAATAAAATATTTTCTAAGATTGCAGATTGTATGAAATGAACAAGGAATATTTATTTCTCAGACTAAGTATTTGAAGGATTTACTAAAAAGGTTTGATTTGGAAACATGAAAATCCATTGGAAAACCTATGGTAACTGGACACAAGTTATCTACAAAGTATGAAATACCTACTGTTGAGAAAAAGAAGTACAGATCTATGATCAAAGGATTGCAATATCTAACTCACACAAGGCCAGATATAGAAAATGTTGTTGGAATTGTTGCAAGATTCTAGGCTGATCCTAGAAAAGCACATTATGTAGCAGTCAAATGGATATTTAGATATCTGAAAAGAACATCAAAGTTCAGATTGTGGTATGACAGATCTAATGATTTTATTCTATGTGATTATATTGATGTTAATTGGGAAAGCAGTATGGATGACAGAAAAAGCACCAGTGGCGGAGCCTTCTTTCTTGGAGGAAGATTGGTTTCTTGGCTAAGCAAAAAGTAGGATTGTACATAAAAAAGTATAGTAGAAGTAGAATATGTTATAGTAGCAAATAATTGCAATCAAGTTGTTTGGATGAATTGGATGCCAAAGGATATAAGGATATAAATCATTGAACCTATTGACATACATTGTGACGACACAAGCACGGTAAATATGTCTAAGAATCTAGTGTTGCATTCAAAGACCAAGAACATTTCTATTAGGTATCACATGTTGAGAGAGAAAGTTACAGAAAAGGAAATTAGATTGGAGTATGTGAGCACTAGCGAGCAAATTGCAGATATATTCACTAAGCCTCTTCCCAAAGAGACTTTTGAGTATTTTTGAGGTATGCTAGCGGTTATGCCCCTTCCTACATCAAAGTAGAAGATGCGAGAATGCATCAGTCCAGCGTAACAGAGCACCATTATTTCTCTGCACTAAATGTTGATGCTTCTTGTATGGGGTAGTATCTGTGATGGACAAATTCATCTAGGACTCTTGTTGGATGTTTCTTTGAACAGTGCCTTTAGACACTTGAGCTAGTAAGAAAAAATTGTTGTAGAGTTTGATAGTTGTTGAAACCTTTGACATTGATGTCAATGGGGGAGAAGTTTAGCATGACAAACATCATGAGGAAGAACAACATGTATGGAAGAAGTACAACATGGAATGACAGTTTACAGAAAACACATTGAGGTATATCAGTGGGGGAGAATGATTGATGAAGAGGATTTGAAAAGAAAGATGAACAATCTTTTGTTGGTATTCTTGGAACTAGATGTTTTTCATCTATGTTGCCATCAATGCCAAAGGGGGAGATTGTTGAGAGATTGTTGGAAGCATGAATATTGATGATATTCCTATGGGGTAGTATTGTAGATATGTGTTAGTACCTATATGGAACCAGTTTTTTAAATTTTCAATTTATGGTTTTGAACCTCTTTGAACTAAGGTTCAAAGTAGTTCAAAGTGGTTCAAAATATAGATTGGTTGATTTAGAGAAGTTCAAAATCCATTCTTAGTTCAATGTAAGAATCTAGTTTCAACTTTGAGGTTCAATTCAGAATTCTGAAGGATTCAAGAGTTCAAGTTTGCAAGGCCAGATTTCAAGTTTCAATTTCAGATATGCACTATAGTTAGGTTCAAATGCACATTCGTTAATTCCAAAGTTTGGGTTCATAGTTCAAAACTTGGACTCAGTTTAGATCTCTAAAATTAGATTAATGAGAATAATAGCATAGTCATCAGTTGAGACTCATAGCTACAAGTGTTACCCACCATTCTATAGAATTGAAGTTGTTATCCACAACATAATCTAGCTTGTGATATGTTTACCCTATGACAAAATCAATTCGGGTTTTAAGTGTTAGAAAAGGGGGTTTTCTGTACTCCTTAATCTAGGCATGCTCTTATATCACAGACGCTCTGACATTCATGGCCATGTGCAGTAAGGGTCATTGCTAAGAAGATAATCGCCAATGCTTACTGTCGCAATAGATACCATTGTGAATAAGTTCATGTTCTCCATAATGCACATAAAGAGCATGTGTACCATGATCAAAATGGTAGGAACTGATAAACTATCAACTAGATACCTGTCACAGCTACAGCCCATGGCATGAAGAGTCAAATTAGATTGAGAGTTGAATGTGGTATCCACACTTGGATGGGCTCTCTCATGAGATAGCAGATACTCGATGCATAAAACATACTTGAGAATGTGCATGAAAGCCATAGCCTTCAGCTGGAAAGCTTGCTAGTTCATGCCTCTGTATGGTTGATGAGTCAACAATAATGGCTCTTAGATCATGGTTTTGTAACCTATAGGTGAACCCAAAAAATGAGAACTCGAGAGAAACTAACATGCACACTAAGGAGATGATTGTGGTTTTGTAAAAATTTGCATATGAAAATGTAAAAGGTCACGTATATGAATCAAATGTGTAGTGTGCAGTAATGTTGCCTCAACCATAGAAGAGATACAATATCGGGTTTCATCAAACTTCACTATGGAAATGTTGACAACACATATGGATGTTCTAGTGTGCGAGTCATCTACACCCACATATCAAGTAACCTTCACCATTGAACACAAGTGGAGAGTATGCATGAGTTGAAATTCATATGAAATTGGTTGTGCATCTAGTATACTTGTTAGACCTCCATGATGCCACTAAGTCATTTGACAATATGTCTAAAGCAAACCATCAGGTTGAAGGAAGTATAATGTTGATGAAGTGTGAAAATCACCACCATACAACAACATTGAGTGTGTTGAAGAGGAAAATCTGAGCTTGAGTAGTAAGTGTATAGGCTTTATTTCCTTAGGAGAAGGAATGACCTACAAAACACTCCACTCACACAATCAATAGTATTTCTGCAAACACACCATTTGACAAAGTATCTCTACACTCTTGATGGAATGCTAAATATCAAGTCACTCACATGATTTCTAGATTCTCAAATCATGGAGTCTATAATTAATGACTCAAGCAATTAAAAATAGGTGTTGGCAAAGATAGAGTTGCATGAAAATGGACAACGTTATGACAATTCATTAAAATATTGTATATTTTTATATATAACTTTGACATTTATCATGATGGGATGTTCATAATTAGTTATGCTTAAAGGTGAAAAGAAATCAATATTATGAAGAGAAAATGGAAGTTAGTTCTTTGTTCTCGAGAGTTAGTTGCCATAACCATTTAACAGTTTTGAAACTCTTAATAATGTGTAGAAGGTAATGAAATAGGGGTTCCAATTTTGAGGCTTGGGCTTCTTTTTCTGAGACTTTGGGTTGTAGGAAAGGGAGTTCTCCTTCACTGTAGACTTTGTGTTACAAAAATGATTTCTTTTTCATTCTAATTGTAATGTAGGAGAAGAGGACATTGTATTTTAGATAATGATTAGCATGCAGAGACAATGATTTATTTGTTATTTAATTGTATTTAGAGAGGGGAATTATCAACATGTTAAAACTTTGAGTTTAGACACTCATTTCTCTGATTAATATTCATCTTGGAATGATATTGGTTTTCTTTGAATGCATCTCTGTTATATCTTATCATCAACATGATCATCTTTAGACTTTGTGCTCAAGTTTTTCGTGTATTTGGAAAGAACAATTTGTCTTGCTTTTCTTTTTTATTGTAATGCAGCATTTGGGTAAATGAACATTGTGTCATTTGTTGTTTATTTCCTTTCAAATAGTTAGTTATTTCACATCTATATCGTGTTTATGAATAGATGTCTGTAAACCTTTCTTGCTTTCAAGTTAAAAGCATTATCAATTGTAGTGTAGTTGATTCATTGGATATCCTAAACAGGGAGCTATACTCGATAGAATTCAGAAGAAGATTGTCAATTTAATGATAACCTATCTAGCTGTTGGTGCTGATTTATTCTTCTCATCTAGGCATTTAGAGTGATTTTATATGTATTTTCTTGGAAGACAATTTGTTCATTAATAGATTTTTGGCGACTTTGTTGGGGACCGGAAACAAAGATTTAGTATCTACTAATTGTTTCCTTAGTTTTCTAATTATCTCCAGGTGCAGGAGATTGATGACTCTATTGCAAAGACCATGCCGACTATAAAAGTCATGAGAGGACTGATGCTAAACCCTTTTCTCCCAGAACTTTATTGAATGGATGATAAAGTGTTATGTGAATTTTTGGATAGCTTTAAAGAAAGTGTTTCCAAGGCTATCAGGATTAATATAAGCATAGAAGATGATGCCATGTCTTGGCTGCAATGGAAAATCCTCTGCATAAGATTTCACAAGTTAAAAGACTTGCAAGAGCTTGAGGAGAGAGTGTTTTAGTTGAAGAAACATTTGGAGGTGGATAATGATGAAGCCCCAGTTATATCTTCACATTTTATCTCATGCAATTATTCAATTCTGAGTGAGAAAGGATTCCAAATAGCCAACAACAGAGAAAGGGTAAGCACTAATAATGAAATCTTACCTCAAGTTCCTTCTGCACCTCATGTAGAAAGTTTTACAATTGAGGATCATGATGATCATCTTTTTCTTAAAGATTCCATTGAAATGCTTTCTAACCATGCCTTACCAGAAGATGAATCTTTAAATTTCACAAAAGATTCTGAGAATAGTGACTCTTTGTATGTGAATGCTAAAAAAGGCCCCATTTTGGAATCTTTCACTTTGAAAATAATGTAGCACTAGATCTTATTGTTAATGCTGATTTTTAAAATGATGTTGAAATTTTTCTTTAAAGAGATTCTGCTACGACTGAATATTTGGCCAAAAGGTTGAATCTGGAAACAAAATCACAGCAAGAGGCTTTCTTACTTCAAGAAATGTTATAGCCTCACAAAGATCAGACAAGGGTAGACAAAGACTTTCAAGTTGAAAGTGAAAAACATGGCAACAGTGACAATGAAGATAAAGAAGAGTTGTCAGTTAAAGAGGAAGAATCTCTAGTGACATCATCTTACTTCACCCCTCACAACTATTCCATTCTTGTTGATCATGATGACACTTAGGAAAACATGAATAAAGGTTCTCATGAATCCTTTTTCTCTCCATGTTTTGAAATTTTTAGATTTGGATGTGATGATAGTCATTCCATTTTAGAAGTTCCTATTTGTGAAAAATTTGACAACAACATGCTGCCAGAATATCAATCTTTCACTTTTAATCAAATGGATGAAAATTATATTAGTCATCTTTCTTTGGAAAGTCTTCTTTGTCAAAAGATTTAGAATAGCCTACAATCTAAGACTGAATCTTATGCTTTCATGGAAGATGAAGATGATTCCTCATGCTTAAAAATCCATAATCAACCCATAGAAAGATCTTGTCAGTTTGAGGATGTAGTTTGTAATGATGACAAAGTAAAAGTGCATGTGGAAAAGTTTCCTTCTCATGCTAAAATTTTGATTGAAGAAAGAGGTGTTAAAGTTAACACTTAGCCTATAGATTACCCAGTTTAAACATGGAGAGGAATCTTCCTTGCTCAAGAGGAAGAAATCATAAGTGAGTTCTTATTGTCTCTTCAGCTAAAAGACCTCTCTCAAGTTACCCCATTTGATGATAATCTAATTCTTTGTAGAGATGAGGTAAAGATGCCTTTGGATGAAACTCCTAGTGTTGAGTTTCTTCTTGAGAGAAAGAGGTATGAAGCTAACTTCCAGCCTAACAGTGACTTGGCTATTGCATTGAAGAATGCCCTTCTTAATGAGGAAGAGAAAATTATAGACAAATTTCTATCATCACTCAAACTAGATCATTTCTTTGATAATGACTCAGGTATTCATTGAAATCAAGTTGAAAATGAAACACTGATAAGTAAGTCTTCTTTTCTTTCATCTATTTATGGTTTTTCTAATTTAAATTGTGGAAGCAGTGCTAGAAAATGTGATGGCACCTTGGGTAAGGAAAAAGATGGAATGTATTGCATGTCTAATGAAAACTTGTTTCTTGAAAGAGAGGAAGAAATCACATACTCGAGATTTGATCTTATGTTGGATAAGACATCTCTTTGTCTACAAACTGATCATGATACTAAAAGCCATATGCAAAAGGTGACTCTTGAGGATATCATTTTCAGACCTTGTACACCATTTCTTAATGAGGTTTCTACTTGTCATTTTTTTCAGTTTGAACTAAAATCTAATCTAATAAATGTGGAAGACTGATTCTCGAGTGAAGAAGAATGCGATGACGAGTTATGGTTTTCACGAAGAAGTGTTGGGTCAACATTTTCATGTGTTCTTTAAAGTTTGGCATTGAAGAAATCATTAGTAAGCAATGGTTTGGAGCTACTCCATTGAGGTACGATTTGTTAATGCAAGAAGGCTCCTACTTCGACTAGTTGATAAATGGATTCACGTGATTCTTTTTCTTTCCTCTATTTTTCATGGTAGGTCCTCTTCCTACCTTTATATATTCTATAAATATTCTTTTGTTGTTCATAGTGTTAGTTTGAATAATGTGCAAGCTTCATGCTTGCTGGTAGCTTAGGTGTTTTGGTTAGTTGGCTTTGCCCTGCTCCCCTCCACCCTCTTTGCAAGCAACTCCCAGTTTTCTCTTCTTGGTGACTCTATTCACCCAATGAATGAGGCACTTGTCTTTTGCCAGATATTTTTGGAGTTCTCTAATTTTGTATCAAAATCAGTCCCATAGTTACAGCCCCTATTAGTACCTATATGGACCCAGTTTTTCAAATTTTCAATTTATGGTTTTGAACATCTTTGAACTAAGGTTTTAAGCAGTTCGAAGTGGTTCAAAATAAATATTGGTTGATTTAGAGAGGTTTAGAATCCATTCTTAGTTCAATGTCAGAATCTAGTTTCAACTTTGAGGTTCAATTCAAAAGTCTAAAGGATTCAAGAGTTCAAGTTTGCAAGGCCAGATTTCAAGTTTCAATTTCAGATATGCACTATAGCCAGGTTCAAATGCAAGCTCATTAATTCCATGGGTTTAAAGTTTGGAAGCTAGAATCAAATCTTAGTTTAGATCTCTAAAATCATATCAGTGAGCATAATGGCATAGTCATCAGTTGAGACTTACGGCTACAAGTGTTACCCACCATTCTATAGCATTCAAGTTTTTATCTGCACCATAATCTAGCTTGTAATATGTTTACCCTATGACCAAAGAATCAATTTCGGTTTTAAGTGTTAGAAAAGAGGATTTTATGTACTCCTTAATCCAGGCATGCTCTCACATCACAGGTGCTCTAACATTCATGACCATGTGCAGCAGTGGTCGTTGTTGAGAAGATAATCACCAATGCTTACTATCGCAATGGATGTCATTGTGAATAAGTTCATGTTCTCCACAATGCACATAAAGAGCATGTGCACTGTGATCAAAATGATAGGAATTGATAAACTGTCGACTAGATTCCTATCATAGTTGCAACCCATGGCATGAAGAGTCAACCCAAATTGAGATTTGAATGCGGTATCCACACTTTGATCATCTCTCTCATGAGACAGTAGATACGTGATGCATAAAACATACTTGAGAATGTCCATGAAAGCCATAGCCTTCAGTTGGAAAGCCTGCCAGTTCATGCCTCTACACAAATGATAAGTCAACAATGATAGGCCTCGAATCATGGTTTTACAACCTGCAAGTGAACCTAATAAATGAGAACTTGAGAGAAACTAACATGCACACCAAGGAGATGATTGTGGTTTTGAAAAAAAATTCATATGAAAGTGTAGAAGGTCGCATATATGAATGAAATGCGTAATGTGCATTAATGTTTCCTCAGCTATAGAAGAGATATGATATCAGATTTCATCAGTCTCCACTGTGGAAATACCAAAAACACATATGGACGTTTTGGTGTGTGAGTGTTCTACACCCACACAGCCAATCACCTTCACCATCAGACACAAGCGGAGTGTATGCATGAATTGAAATTCAACTAAAACTGGATGCGCATCTAGTCTACTTGTCACACCTCCATGATGCCACTGAGTCATTTGACAATATGTCTAAAGCAAACCATCAGGCTGAAGGGAGTGTAGTGTTGATGAAGTGTGAAACTCACCACATAGAATAGCATTGGGTGTGTTGAAGAGGAGAAACTGAGCTTAAATAGTAGGTGTATAGGCTTGATTCCCTTAACAGAAGGGATGACCTGTACATCACTCCTCTCACGCAATCAATAGTCTTCCTGCAAACACACCATTTTCCAAAGTATCTTTGTACTCTTGATGGAATACTAATTATCAAGTCACTCACATGATTGCCAAACTCTCAAATCATAGATTTTATAATTGATGACTCAAGAAATTAAAAATAGGTGTTGGCTAAGATAAAGTTGCATGAAAATGGACAATGTTATGATAATTCATTAAAACATTGTATATTTTTATATATACCTTTGACATTTATCATGATGGGATGTTCATAATCAGTTATGCTTAAAGGTGAAAAGAAACCAATATTATGAAGAGAAAATGGAAGTCAGTACTTCATTCTCGAGAGTTAGTTGCCATAACTATTTAACGATTTTGAAACTCTTTATGATGTGTAGAAGGTAATGAAATAGGGGTTCCAGTTTTGAGGCTTGGGCTTCTTTTTCTGAGACTTTGGGTTGTAGGAAAGGGAGTTCTCCTTTGCTATAGACTTTGTGTTACAGAAAGGATTTCTTTTTCATTCTAATTGTAATGCAGGAGAAGAGGACATTGTGTATTCAGGTAATGATTGCTATGTAGAGACAATTATTTCTTTGTTATTTAATTGTATTCAGAGAGGAAGAAATATTAGCATGTTAAAACATTGAGTTCAGATGATCGTTTCTTTGATTAATATTCATCTTGGAATGATATTGGTTTTCTTTGAATGCATCTCTGTTATATCTGATCATCAACATGATCATCTTTAGACTTTGTGCTGAAGTTTTTAATGTGTTTGGAAAGAATAGTCTATCTTTCTCTTCTTTTATATTATAATGCAGCATTTGGGTAAATGAACTTTGTGTCATTTTCTATTTATTTCCTTTCAGTTAGTTAGTCCTTTCACATCTATATCGTGTTTATGAATAGATTTTTGTAAACCTTTCTTGCTTTCATGTTAAAAGCATTATCAATCGTAGTGTAGTTGATTCATTGTATATCCTTCACGGGGAGTTGTACCCAATAGAATTTAGAGGAAGGTTCTCAATTTAATGATAACCTATCCAGCTATTAGTGTTGATTTAGTTTTCTCATCTAGGCATTTGGAGTGATTTTTTTTGTATTTTCTTGGAAGACAATCTATTCACTAACAATATGTTACTATGATGATATTTTACATTCATGAGTGAGTTTTTCATTGATGTCAACATAGCAATCTTCTGTGGTATTTGATAGAAGAACAACAAAAAGATCAAGTTGGTATGGATGACTAGTTGAGTATTCTAACTATCCAAGGTTTTGGGAGATATTTTTGAGTATCTAGTATATGAAGTTAACATCAGAAGAAGAAATGATAAGTCTAAAAGAAGTTATGTAAGTTTTGGTGATGCCTATTCTAAGATAGAGTTTACAAAGGCATATTCTGGTAAACTTGTTATATCTCTTAGCAGAATTATTGTTCTAAGAATCAAGGTTGAGGATATGAAGAAGACATGTTGGTGATGACATGGCTAAGTTTTCTCTTCATAATCTTACATGTGCAGAAAGATATTCAAGTTGCAAGGTGGAAGATTAATGTTATCACTGAGTGTAACATGTTCTTAATGTGGTCCTATAATGAGTAATTGAGAAGGTCTAACACCTGACTCAAGGAATTGTTTTATGGACCCACTATAAATGAAGGACACTTTCCTCTATCAAGTATGGTATTGTATGGAATTGTAAGTAGTAGAGAGAGAGAGAGAGGAATGTGAAGTTGAGCAGAGCAGAGCGGAGCGGAAGTGAAGGAAACTTCATTGTCGAGGTTTTGCTAAGTGATTCAAGGTTTGATATTTAGATCCAAAGTTTGTGACCTAGTCTACAAGGTCTGATAGTGATTGATTCGGTTAAGAGAACAAAGGAAAGAAGGAACATAACAATAAATTACTTGTTTGAGCAGTGAGCTCTTCTTGTAATTGAAATTGCATGTTTGGGCAATGAGCTCATCTTGCATACATTGTACTACAACTCCTAACATGGTTGGCACAACTCCTAATAGGGTTGAAATCTCCTAATTGTTAGATTATGGTGACTGATTAGGAAATTAATGTACATACTTCATAATTAGTGGGGTTTGGGGCATCACCCAGAAGAAAAAAAAATTTGGTACTATTCGTAGATTCACCACTAAAGTTATGGCTAATTTATGGCCAACATGTTATAACCCTAAAGCAGATTAATACTTGCATGTTGTGATGTGAAATTGGTTCTTGCGGTGGTATTGAGTTGTAAGGGATATGGATTGTAATCAGGTTGTAATCACTGGATTGTAATAAGATCAGACTTGTTGTTTGGTGGATGTAGCCCAGAGATTGGGTGAACCACGTTAAATCTTGGTGCCTTGTATTCATTTTTGTGTGATCTATTATTTTTTGTCATTGGTTATATTTGCATGTAGTTTTTATTTATGTCTGTGATTTTTATCCTAACAAGTGGTATCAAAGCGAGGTTGTCTTTCAATTATCCTCTGCAAGAAAGTCTCATGGTTAAGTGGGAGTCTCACGGTTGAGTGGGAGCAATGGAAGATGAGGGTAAGCTAAGGGTTGATAGGTTTAATGGGAAAAACTTCCAGTTATGGAAGATGCAAATGGAAGACTATCTTTATCAAAAGGATTTATGGAAGTCGTTGGAACGCAAAGCCAAGAATCAGGGATCTATGTCAGATGTTGAATGGGATCTTTTGGACAGAAAGGCACTCGGAAGCATTTGGTTATGCTTGGCACCATCGGTGGCATTTAATATTACAAAAGCAAAGATGATAGAAGAGTTGATGAAAAACCTAGCGAAACTGTATGAAAAGCCCTCCGCTTCAAACAAGGTATTTCTCATGAAGCATTTATTTAATATGAAAATGGTAGAAGGTGGATCTATTGCAGATCATTTAAATTAGTTTAATACTATTACTAGTCAGTTATCTTCTGTGGGTATCAATTTTGATGAAGAAATTAGGGCTCTCTTGATTTTGTGTTCTTTGCCTGAAAGCTAGAATGGCTTGGTAATGGCTGTGAGTAATTCTGTTCTTGGATCTAGTACCCTAAAATATGATGATGTGATCGGTGTTGTTTTGAGTGAGGAAACTCGTAGGAAATCCTCAGGTGGATCTACATCAAGAAGTGCTTTGAATGCACAAAGCAGGGGCAAAACAACTGAGAGAGGAAATAACTCTAGAAGTCATGGGAAATCAAGAGGAAAGTCAAAGGGGAAGAGATCTCAATCAAGAGGACCATACGACTGTTGGTATTGTGGGAAACCAGGTCATAAAAAGAAAGATTGCTAGAATTGCAAGAAAAATGAAGGAGATAAATCAGATGGAGATAAGGAGGCAAATGTGGTAAGTAACAAATCTGAAGAGGATGCTTTGCTTCTGTCTTTAGAAAGTGTTGATGATTCATGGGTTTTAGATTCTGGTGCTTCATTTCATGCTACACCTCATAGAGGTTATTTCATTGATTATATCCAAGGGGATTTTGGGCTTGTTTATTTGGGGGATAATGAACCCTGTCAGATTGTTGGAAAGGGAAAAATTAAGATTAAGTTGCAGAATGGGAATCATTGGCTACTACATGAGGTAAGACATGTTCCAAGGCTGAGTAGGAATTTAATTTTAGTAGGGCAACTCGGTGATGAGGGTTGTGTAGTTACTTTTAATGATAAAAATTGGAAGGTTTCAAAAGGTTCCCTTGTAGTAGCAAAAGGTGTGAAAGTAGGCACCTTATATCTTTGTACAGGTCATATTGTTCCTTCTACTTTGATTGTTTCAGAGAAAAATGAATGTTCAGGAACAATTGTTGCAGTTGAGCAGGGAGAACTAATAGCTGCTGTAGATTCTAATACAGCATTGTGGCACAACAGACTTGGGCACATGAGTGAGAAAGGTATGAAAGTACTTCATTCAAAGAAAGTTTTACCAGGTCTGAAATGTGTTAATATGGATTTCTGTGAAAGTTGTGTGTATGGAAAATAAAAGAGAGTGAGTTTTGTAAAGACTGGGAAGGAAAACAAAAAGGAGAAATTAGAGCTTGTGCATACAGATGTATGGGGACCAGCTCAAGTATCTTCCATTGGTGGCTCTCATTATTATGTTACATTTATTGATGACGCAACTAGAAAAGTATGGGTTTATTTCCTTAGACAAAAATATGATATATTTCAAACTTTTAAGAAATGGAAATGCTTTGTTGAAAATGAGACTGGTAAGAAATTAAAATGTCTCAGATATGATAATGGTGGTGAGTATTGCAGTCATGAATTTGAAAATTATTGCTCCACTAATGGTATTCATAGACAGAAAATTGTTCCAAGGACTCTGCAGAAAAATGGAGTGGTTGAACGCATGAACAAGACTATAATGGAGTGCGCAAGGAGCATGAGGTTGCATGATAGGTTGCCCTTACACATGTGGGTGGAGGCTGTCAATACTATAGTATATTTGATTAATAGAGGTCCCTCTACTCCTTTGGGTTGTGGTATTCTAGAGGAGGCATGGACTGGTAAGAAGGTGAGTTATTCTTTTCTCAAGACCTTTGGTTGTGAAGCTTTTGCTCATATAGACTCTGAAAATAGAACCAAGCTAGAAGTTAAATCAAAGAAATGTGTCTTTGTTGGATATGGCATTAATGAATTTGGTTATAGGCTTTGGGATTTTTGAAAATCATAAAATTGTAGGAAGTCGGGATGTCATATTCAATGAGAAAGTGTTGTACAAAGATCTGTTGCAGCAACATGAGAAGAAAGAAGATGATTATGTAGTGTTGGATGATATGCCAAAAGCTGATGTTCCAACCATTCCTCATGATGTGCAATAACCGCAACAACAAATACCACACACACTAGTGAATGTTAGATGGTCAATGAGGCAAATTAGACCTCCACAAAGATTTTATCCCTCTTTGTATTCTATTTTATTTATTGATGTTGGTGAACCTGAAAGTTATGATGAAGTTGTGCAGGTTGATACTAAGATTTAGTGGGAGTCTGCAATGAAAGATGAAATGGACTCTTTGCTAAAGAATAAGACATGGGATTTGTGCAAGTTGCCTGCAGGTAAAAAGGCTTTATAGAATAAGTGGGTTTACAGGTTGAAAGAAGAGGAAGGAGGTAAGAAAAGATTTAAGGCCAGGTTAGTTGTAAAAGGATTTGCACAGAAAAAGGGAATTGATTTTGATGAGATATTTTCTCTTGTTGTTAAAATTACTTTTATCCATACTATTTTAAGTCTTGTGGCTACTAAAGATTTGCATTTAGAGTAGCTAGATGTTAAAATAGCCTTCCTTCATGGTGATTTGGATGAAGAAATATATATGGCTCAGCCACAAGGATTTGAGGTCAAAGGTAAAGAGAACTTAGTGTGCAAATTGAAGAAAAGTTTATATGGCTTGAAGCAAGCACCTCGACAATGGTATCTAAAATTTGACAGGTTTATGCATGAACATGGCTATCACAGGTGTCATTCAGATTATTGTGTTTATTTTAAGAGGTTGGATGATGATAGCTACATTATTTTATGTTTATATGTTGATGATATGCTTGTAGCTGGGTCTAACATGGATCATATTAAGGGGTTGAAACGCTAGTTAGCACATGCATTTTCTATGAAAGATTTGGGGGCAGAAAAACAAATCCTTGGTATGAAGAGTTGCAGAGATAGGAAGAACAGAACATTGGCACTATCTCAGGCTAATTATGTTGAGGTGTTGCAACGTTTCTCTATGGAGAATGCTAAGTCTGTCAACACACCTTTACCTGGTCATTTGAAATTGACTAAGGAGATGTGTCCTAAGACACAAGAAGAGGAGGATAAGATGTCCAAGGTACCCTATGCTTCAACTATAAGAATCTTGATGTATGCTATGGTATGCACTAGGCTAGATATTTCCCATGTAGTGGGAGTCGTTAGTAGGTATATGAGTCATCCAAGATTTGAGCATTGGAATGTTGTCAAGTGGATTCTCATATATTTGAGAGGAACATCCAATAAGTGTTTACACTTTGGGGGCTCTACTACTAATTTACAGGGCTATGTTGACTCAGATTTGGCAGGAGATATTGATACCGGGCAGAGTACTACAGGTTATGTCTTTACTGTTGGTGGGGCAGTCGTGAGCTGGGTTTCTAGGTTATAGAAGATTAATTCTCTATCCACTACAGAGGGAAAGTATGTTGCTACTGCAGAGGCAGCCAAGGAAATGATATGGCTTCAGTTCTTCTTGGAAGAATTGGGACATCCTCAGAAGGATAATTATTTGTTCGCAAATAGTTAGAGTACCATTCATCTTGCCAAGAATTCAGCTCTGCATTCTAAAACTAAACACATACAGTTGCGATACCATTTCATTCGGCCAGTTTTGGAGAATGGCTAGTTAAAGCTAGAGAAGATACATACAAATGACAATCCAACAGATATGTTGACAAAGGTTGTAACAAGGGAGAAGCTGAACTCCTCTTCGTCTTTGGTTGGTCTTCTAGACTGAACATGAATAAAAGAATAGCAGAGTCCATGGTGGTTTGATCCAGTGGGAGCCCCATGTGGTAGAGGTATTGCTACAGGATCAGTCTCCAAGTGGGAGATTGTTGTTTAGTGTGGAGCCTAATCAATCCCCAAGTGGGAGATTGTTAGATTATTGTGATTGATCAAGAAAGTATTGTACATACTCCATAATTAGTGGGGTTCGGGGCATTGCCCCAAAAAAAAAAAATTGCTACTATTCGTAGATTGGCCATTCGTAGATTCGCCACTAAAGTTATGGCTAATTTATGGCCAACAGGTTATAACCCTAAAGCGGTTTAATACTTGTATAAAAGGGTTTAGGGTTGGGTATTTTCATCATGTTGTGATGCGAAATTGGTTCTTGCAGCAGTATTGAGCTGTAAGAGATTACGGATTGTAATCAAGTTGTAATCACTGGATTGTAATAAGATCAGACTTGTTATTTGGTGTACGTAGCCCAGGGATTGGGTGAACCATGTTAAATCTTGGTGCCTTGTGTTCATTTTTGTGTGATCTATTATTTTCTGTTATTGGTTATATTTGCATGTAGTTTTTATTTCTATCAGTGGTTTAATCCTAACACTAATAGGGATTCAAAGTCTCCTAGCAGGGACTCATATGTACGAATTGTTGTAATAAACTCCTAACAAGGTCCATCCTCTAATAAGAAATATTTATATTAGTGCATCATCTTGTGGGCATCATTCCCACCAGGGTTTTCCCTCTGATCAAGGGTTTCCTTAGTCAACATATCTAGTGTAATTGTCTATGTGCATCTGTGTATGGTTGTTTACTTTGGTTGAATGGTTAAGTTTATTTAAGGAAGATAAATATTTTCATTGTTAGATAATTGATTCACCCCCCCCCCCCCCCTCAATTATCTTGGTGGACTATTGTTTCTAACATGTCTTGCATTCAACTTCATTATTTTCTGCATATTCATCAACTTTCACATTTGCACTTTCCACAACTTTGTTAGTGTTAGAGTTCAAACACTTATAACATTTTATCTTAGTGGAATAACCTAGAAATATGCCTTCATCACTTTTAGCATCAAGTTTTCAATCTTTATTATCCTTAAGTATATAGCATCTGCTTCCAAAAACTTTAAATACTTTACATTAGGTGCATATAAATACCACAATTTAAAAGATGTAACATTTGTACATTTCTTGACTTGCACTCTGTTCAGAGTATAAATAGTTGTACTTATAGCTTCTCTCCAATATTTTTGTGACACATTTTTCTCCATCGTTAGTGTTATAGAATAGTCCATGATCGATCCATTTCTGCTTTCAACTATTCCATTTTGAGGAGGGGTCCTTGGTAATGACATCTACCTTTTGATTCCTCTATCATTGAAGAATTTTTTTAATTCAATGGAAATGAATTCTCCATCTCTATCAAATCTCAAGCACTTCAGACTCTTTCATGTCTCCTTTTCAACTCTAGCCAAATACCACCTAAATAATTTTAAAAGCATAATTTTTTTTCTTTAAGAAAAATCATAGTCATCATTGTAGAGTAGTCATCAAAAAATAGAATAAAATATATGTCTCCACAATAGCTTTGAACACCAATAGGTCCACAAAGGTCAATATGAACCAATTCAAAAATATCATCAGATGAATATGTCTTGCTCTTGAAACTAGACTTTGTCATTTTTCCCAATTGACATTTTTTACACATAGCATTATGAGGTTTCTTTAGTTTTGGTAAACCTCTTACTCTTTTCATCTTACTAATGTTAACCAAATTGTCAAGATTTACATGACATAACTGTTAGAAACAATAGTCCACCAAGATAACTAAGAAGGGGGGGGAGAGGGAGTGAATCAGTTATCCAATAATTAAAACAATTATCTTCTTTAAATAAACTTAACCATTCAACTAAAGTAAACAACAACCATACAAAGATGCACATAGATAATTACACCAAATATGTTAACCAAGGAAACCCTTGATCAAAGGGAAAACACCGGTGGGAATGATGCCCACAAGATGATGTACTAATATAAATATTCCTTGTTAAAGGATGGACCCTGTTAGGAGTCTATTACAACATTTAGTACATATGAGTCCCTGTTAGGAGACTTTGAATCTTTTTTAGGAGATTCCAAACCTGTTAGGAGTTGTACTACAATGTATGCAAGAAGATCCTAGTACCCAAACATGCAATTTCAATTACAAGAAGAGCTCACTGCCCGAACAAGTAATTTACTATTATGTTCCTCTTTCTTTTATTTTTTCAACTGAACCAGTCATTGTCAGACCTTTTAGACTAGCTCATGAACCTCAGATCCAAATATCAAACCTTAGATCATATGAGATGAAGTTTCCTTTACTTACACTCTGCTCTGCTCAATTTTACATTCCGCTCTTGTGTTGCTTACAATTCCATACAATACCATACTTGATAAAGTAAAATGTCCTTCCTTTATACCGAGTCAATAAAAAAATTCCCTAAGTCGACTGTTAGACCTTCTCAATTACTCATTATAGGATCACATTAAGAACACGTTACACTTAGTGATAACATTAATCTTTCACCTTGCAACTTGAGCAATGTAGCATGACTTTTTGCCTTTGTCTTGGTAGTCCTTGTTGTCTTTGTCTCTCCTACTTCTGTACTTGTCACCACCTTTGTAATTCTTCTTTTCTAGACATCTAGTAGCAAAATGACCAACCTCATTGTAATTGAAACAAATGATAGATAATTTACCTTTGAACTTACCTTTACCTTTGTAGAATCTTCTTGCTAGTAGTGCTTAAAACTATTCTACATCCTCCTCATCTATACCACTATTATTGGATGCATACTTTATCTTCTTATTCTTCTTCTTCTCATCAGGTTACTTCAATGACACTTTAGCTTTGAAAGAAAATTCAATATTCTCAGGTTTGTAATTATCAAAGTTAGATAGCTCAAAAGCAGTGAGTCTACCTACCAGACCTTCAAGTGATAGATCATTTCCTAGTATGCATCTTAGTTCTTGAATTGCAGAAACTCTAATAGCATATATAAGTAGTAGAATTCTCAAGATTTTGCTTAACATAGCATCATCATCAATTTTACCATTAGCTCCTCTTATTGCATTAACAACTTCTTTTATCCTTGCAACATATTGAGTAATATTTTCACCTTCTTCCATTCTCATATCATCAAACCTACCTCTGAATCTTTCAACTTTGGCTCTAATAACATTAGTATCTCCTCCATAGATGGTGGTTAATGCATCCCACATTTTCTTTGCACTGTCAAGACCTTTGATATCATCAAATTGGGCATAACTTAGGGCAAAGGCAATCTCTAGCATTGCTTGATTATGTTCTTTCTTCTTTTTCATATCCTCAGTAGTTAGGGCTCCAACAGGGTCAACATGCTTAGTAGTAATAGTAGATCGTGCATGATCTCCAAGTCCTCCAAGTGTAGCTTCATCAAACTTTTCCATGCAAGAAAGTTATCTCTATTGAGCTTTTGTACTTTTCTTTTGGACATCTTGATCTTTGTGCTTTTAATACCTTCAAACTAGTCCTCTTAAGCAGATGGCTCTGATACCAATTGTTGGAATACTTTTAGAATAACTAAGAGGGGTGGGGGGGGGGGGGGGAGGGGGCGGGGGTGAATCAGTTATCCAAGGTCTAGATGTATAAATAAAACTTTTCACAGCTTAGAGAACCCATAAACATTCTTCATGCATGCATCCATAAGATTATACAGTCACTTAAAACTTGTAGGTTACTGTCAAATCAATTTGCAGAAATGTAAACATGAAACATAACAGATTCGTCAACACACTTGACACAATGATTTATGTAGAAACCCAATTTGGAAAAACCACCAGTAACATGCTACTCTATTTCACACTTCTGAAGTGATGTCTTGTTAAAGGCCAACCCTGTTAAAGGTTACAATACACACTATTAAATGTGACCCTATTAAAGGATTTCAATCACCCTATTAGGAGTGAGCCTTGTTAGAGGACTTTAGACCATTCACTTGGAATGTCACCCAATTAAAGGATTTACAAATGACTGTTAGGTCAACCTTAATCCAAAGGATTTACCCTAGACTGATACACTTATTAGAGAGTAACAGTAAGGCTTGATCTGATAACAACCTACAACTCCATTTTTAGATTATAGATCTCTATTTCAATCCTCCATTATGCTTTGTCTTCATACATGTCAGCTCTAATAGCTTGTTCACCCTTCAAGCATTTATACCTTTAAGCCTTCTTGCTTAATGTGTCATTGCAGACTCTTCTCTTAGGTCACTTGATGAAGTAAAACTCTTGACTCCTTATCTTCCTTAGGTTCTTGTACATGACAATTTGTTTCTGACCAGCTATTCCTATAAATAGAAAATTAAGATCTTTTGCTGCTCATTTTCCATTGTCCAATTTAGGGTTAGGACGGATTAGGTAGGATACAATGAATCTACCCCACATTCCATATCTCTTCTAGAGACTTCTCCTTGAATCCTCTTTGAATTTGCCTAAAAATAGTTTGCCTTGAATTCTGTGCCACCAACTCATCAACCTTATCTTCCACTTGGTTCACACATTCCAAGAAAACAAACTTTTTGGCTTAGATCCATCAAATTCACGGTCTCTTAAATAATGTAGCCACTTAGTATTATCTAGCTTCTAATGCTTGGCACACACTGCATTTCTCGGCATCCTTTTTGAAATTACTTGGCATGAACTAAAGTTTACTGGTGCTCATCATCAACTAAACTTTACTCAACATCCACTATTTTGCTTAGCATACAGTAGAGTAAACTTTTACTTGGCTCCAACTAATTTTCTGCTTAGCTTGCATTGACTTTTCTCGACACCTACTATCCACTTGGTTAAGCTTAGCAGACAAACTCTGTGTAACTTTTTCTTCTAAACTTTCTTAGTGTAGCCAGCCTTTGTAACCTTAAGTAGATTATCAATGTATCATGTTATCATTGTCTTAACTAATTTTTGTACTTCTTTACATAATCATAACTCAACCTTCCCTCTAGGTGCTATTGTTACATCTTTTGATCAAATCCTCTTCATCAATTAAATAAGTGATAGTACTTAAATCATATAAGCAATTCTCTTACCAGCAAATAGCAGGTTTGACATTAGTGACAAAACAATGATTGAAGCATATTGATCATACTTGCATCAATCTGTTCTCAAGAATCTCTCTCTTTAATAGTCTTCTTCAATCTATTTTCAACATAAAATATCCCTGAATGCAATGAAAGATTTTGCTAAGGACGTGAAGGAAATAAAGGATCTTGTGAAGATTGGAGCCTACTATGAGCCCGCATCTATTAAGTAGTTGTGGAGGTTTGTCCTAAAGGCAATAATTTCCTACATAACTCTCGACACCAAGTTTTATAGGATTCAAACCCACCATTTCATTATCCTAAATAATTTCAGGTATGGAACCAAAATTTTCATCCCCTTCTATCTGTTTTTCTCTACAAATAAGAGTATAATGGATTATAAGAAGAAAATGTACTTTAACCTAGGCTTCCATGAGGTTTTTTTATTACTCATATACAAGCATTTTAAAGCTTAAACTCGTGGAAAGGTTGTTATCCAAAAGGTGGTTTCTTCTAAAGGAAACAAAGAGCTCCTACCTCTTGTTGAACACAAAGGATAGTGCTAATATGTACTAGGAAGACGAAGAGGAGGTGGAAAAAATCATTAAGGATATGGGTAAGAATAAGAAAAAGAATCCAAGGAAAGGATTGGAGAAAAGGCTAAAATAGGAGGACTTGGAGAATGATTATAATGATGAGGAAGAGGACATGGACATGGATAAGGAAAGCAATACGAGAGAGGAGGGAACTAGTAAGGCATGAGTAAGCAAGAAGGTGGACAGCTCAATCAAAAGGAAAAGAGGAGGGGAGAAGGAAGCTAAGAGGGCTCATGGAAAGGGTAAGGAGAGAACTTCTAAGGAACTGGAGGAGAGGAAGAAGGAAGAGATCTTGGTCAATACAATGATTTCTCTAGATGCAAAGGGAAGGAAAACTGCATGGAGAAACTTTCATGTCAATACAAAGAAAATGGGTCTTGTCAGAGAACACATCAACCTAGAGGTGTTGGAGGGAAGGGATAGAAAAATTCAGTTGGAAGAGCTTACTAACCCAACTTTGGTTATTATTAGCGACAATGCTCGAGAAATAGGTATGAACCTCCTTAATAATGCTCGTAATAGTTTGGTGGATAATTTTTTATCCATTAAATAGATCTTCCATGAAATTGAAGAGATCAAGTCTAGGTTATAGGGGCAAGAAAGGTTGGAAGGGGTGGATGAGAATGTTAGAATAGGCAAGTTGGATGCTATCATTTCATAGATTGCAAAAAAGGGTAGAAAGGATAGAGACCACACTCCATAACTCAGGTAATCGAAGCCCTAACATAATTAAAGGCCTTAATGATAACATCATTCAACTGCACAGGATGATGGAGGAAAATAAAAAGAGGAAGGAGGATAAGGACATTGAGGAAACTAGGGCGACTGGTGAGGATGCGTCCTTGCAGGGGGAGAGCCCAAGCAAAAAAAGGAGAGTGGAAAAGAGGAAGAGGGAAGAGGAGGCTTCCCAGGGTGATAGCCAATTGAAGATTGACGAGGCTAAGGACAAGGAAGAGATGGAGCTCAAGAAAGTGGAGATAGCTAAAGAATTAGTACCTTGATCATTTCTTCTGGGTTTTGCTTGTTTCCTGGCTTTTGCCCTTCACTTTTTTTGCTTTCGTCTATTGACCGAGTTAGGCCTTTTGTTTATTATGTTTCTTGGTTGCTAGATGTGAACTTTTAGTAGTTTTGATATTGTTAACTAGTGCGTTTCAAGTACCCTTGGTAAAAAACCTTTTTTATTTAATCAAAAACAACATATGTTACTACTAGTTTTTAGATAGGTGACATTTCTTTTCTCTTTTTAATACCTTGAATCTCAAGGTGCCATTGACATGATCCACTAGATCCATAAGGCAAGAAATCAATAAAATTTTTACTTTTCCAACTAACAAAAACATCTTCTCTTTCATTAATGTAACAAGTAACAACACAAACTTATCATATTTAGAGACCATTTCAAAGGCCACTATAATTATGTATAACTCTCATTCCTCAAACTAATAACCAAATCATAAACTGTATGCATTCAAATTTTTAAAAGTTTAAGTCAAATATGAAAAATCACCATCTAATTGAAATTAAGTCTAAATGGCATGAAGTGTGTTTGTAATAGGTAAGACTTTCCTACCACTTATGATTTTATAAGAATCACATACTATTTGTTCAACACCTCAATTGTGGTTATACAATGAGATTAACTGAATCTTGGTGAAACTAACATTAAGCTCTAAACTGTCCATGTCACACTATACATTGAGACTCAAATTATAAAAGCATAATCATGTGTTGCTTTTCATTTGTAGTAGGATTCTATTTAGGATGTTCACCATCTCCTTTATAAGGTTTACTAAGAGCTTTGGAAGAAAAAAGAACAAGTATTGTCAATCTACCTTGATATATTTTATGTCCATTTATTTCATAGAAAGGTCCAAAATAACACAACACAAAGATCAGAGTATGAAAATCAACAAGGTAATTAATGCATATAATCCCTAAGATTTTAAGATGCAATCCACTAGTATAAACAATAACTTTGTATTTGCAAAGTAAAATATAAACTTAGTTATTTAAATTTCCAATAGTCCATTTAGGACCAGAAAATATTCCAAGACATACATCATTTTAATAGCTACATTTCTAATAGAAAACCTCCAAGATGAAAGAAAATTGCTCAAATATATTTCTAAATTTTTATAGTACAAATTATTGGCCAATAGTAAATTCATATCATTAAATTGATCCTACAGTGAGACTAAAATTTTCCATCACATTTATATTTTTTAATAAAAGGACCAAATTGATGAGGCTCGTGAAAATTCACAGTGGGATGTGGAGAACCAAGAACGTGAGGATCAAACCGATTCTGAAGAGGATGAAGAAACAAGTAGTTTCAAAGAGTCATTAACTAATTCTCCTATGTTAGACCATGACTAGGGGCTTGAAAGGTATAGTAGTAATCAATATGATAGTGAAAAGGCTCCTTTTATTTCAAAAAATAATTCCAGTTTGTCAAACTTAAATCAGCCAGAGGAAAAGGGAACTAGGGCAATGGATTTTAAAGTTAAAATTATATTGTTTAGTTTTTATTTACTATTAATTCCTATTTCAAAGTTACTACATCACACAAGATTAGGATTATACTTTGACTTGTCTACAAAACTAAAAAGATTAAATTATACCCAATTCAATTTTGGATATCTTTAAGCTATGATGATAGGTCTCTCACAATCATTTTGAACTAGTGTGGCATCTAACTTGGTAATGTCCTTATTCACACTTTTGTGGCATTCACCCATCTATTGTTTCATCCATGTTGGCATGATTCAAAAACTTACCATGTTCGTTATTGTTGATTAAGGAAAGTGACTACTACTAGGTTGAATTTATTCTTAATCTCATATTGTGCACAAGAAAAGAAAAAAATTTCTCTCTGAGAAAATGCAATTGTAATATTTTGCTCCCTATTTTTCTTCTGACTGAGGCTCGTCTATTAGTTTTAGGAATAGAAAAGGTTATAAAAAGTGAGAACTCTGCATGTTGTAGTAACATGCAACATTCAAAACTTAATTTCTGCTTAGATCAACATATTTTCTTAGCTCATAGTTTGTGATATGTCTCATCATAGTTATATGATCAATCAATTCTTTCTGGGTCTTGTGATTGATCTATAACTATTGTGTAATATGAGCTCTTTAATACTTGTTCTATAAGCACATAGAAGAATCATTATCTGATTTATCATAAATTTTCAATCCTATATTGATAGGATTTGAAGAACATTATCCTGGAGCTTTGTAAATTCTTCTTTATTTAATAAATTATAGGTTTTTTTGAGTTGGGTTGTTTCCCTCTGTGAAGAGGGTTTTTCCTAGGATAATATGGCTTTCAAATTGTTGCTAAAGCTTGATATTTGTTTGGTCACAATTTAACAAAATCTACCAAGGTTCAAACTACTGTCGGGTTGTTCATCTTGCAAGACTTGTACTATTGTTGAGCTTGTAGGTTTGGATTTCTTGTGTTAATTCACTGGGGTAATAATACCAAGAAGGTAAGCGGTCCTATAGAAGCAACCTCTCTAGCTTGGGAAAGAAAAATCTTCTCGAGTTAACCAACAAAGAAGAAGAAAAATTTGGAAAATTGGAAAATGAGTTATATAAACTTTGGAGTCATGTGTTAAGTGTGAATCTTGCAATCAATTTCACTAGTCCCTATTACCCAAAAATTATCGAATATGGATTAATCTGAATGTTAATGAAATTTTTCTACCTCTATGAATTGATGATAGGGTCATGGATGAGATGTTCTCTATTAATTCTTCTACGATTCGACAGGGTCTTTGGCAGGTAATTGGTGAAGAAATTTTATGCCCTTCTATGAGACATTTCCTATTTCCATCAAATGTTGTGTCTATTTTCCTTTCGAAAGCCATGGATTTTTTATAATTGGTCCACTTGCTAGAAATTTTGGTGAGAAAAGTTGTTCTTCCCCAATTCTGGAATGAAAATAAACTTGCAAATGCTATGCAGTAGTACAATTTATGGTCTGGTAATGCATTAGTTGGTGGTCTATTTCAAAGATCTCAGTTATTACGGTGACATGAATACATGGTCATGTTTGATGCTCTTTAGAAAGCTTTTGAAAGGTAGAATCCTTGCCTTACAAAATTTGCTCTCCAAACCACTGCAAGGGCTCTGGGTTATCAGTTGGAAGAAAGAGTTAGGTGTACTGGATATGCCATTTTGGATATGTTGAGCTTGTCCAATATTGATTATGCTTCTCAAAATCATGAATTGCCTTCCTCGGGAGTATTTCAAGAGATATGGCATAGTTCACATGATGACTATGTGATTACTAATCGAGAGCATAGGCATGGAGCATGGACTAAGACATGGGAGGCAACTACTGGTGGGGAGATAGCCACAAGATTAGGCTGGGAACAATGGGAAAATGAAGTTTTTGGTCGGTTTCCTCCCATCTTGAGATCAAAGAACAAGTTAGGGTGGGAGAATTCACCTATTATTCCTAATTCTTCTACTAATTGGGGATGTACATCACATTATCCAAGCAATGCACATGGGGAGGTATGTGCATATATGGAGGATATGGAGGAGTAAGATTGGAAATGAAAAATTTGAGTTTTTGAAATATGTTTAAACAATGTTCAAATTTGATGTATTTGCATTTTATTTGTTCAAAATTTTGTAAATAAGGGAGGAAGGATATTCTCTACTTATATGATTGAGCAACTTATCGTCGATATAAATAGTTATAAATATTGATGATCTTTATATTTTGTGCGATGAGGTCAGGTTTTCTTCCTGATTCTTTCTCGATTTAGCCTTTTTGAATCAGTTTATAAATTTTAATAATAATATATTCAATGGCTCATCCACTTTTGACAACAAAAAAAAACTTGTGAACACACAAGTTTCGACTACAAAAACTACAATGAATAAAATATAATAGAATTGTTGATTAAAGTTGGAACCTTATCATATTTTCCATCTCTTAGGATCTTGTAAAAAATAAAAATATTAATTTCTACTATACTCATAATAAAAATTATAATCATATAATTTACAACACTGGAGCACTTTGTAATGTTCCAAATAGCTTTAGTAATGTTCCTGAAAGTTTTGGAGATGCTCTTGAAAGGTTTATGCTCTAATACCACTATAATGACCCGGTTCCCCTCCATATGGAAAAACTGTCGAGAGAAAAATAGCATACAGTCTATTGGAAAGTTGTTATGGTCTTGACCTCTGAATGCTAGTTGGAAAATAATACTTTGCAGTCTACAATATGTGTACAGCAATGGATGTACAACGGGAGAGTGATATTGGCATCGTACAATGGTCACAAAAAATTACTACCCAAGCCGTACAGTGTACTTGATGGTCGTATGGTGAGAGTGAGGGTACATATCATACATGAAAGCAAGGTTGTATGGTATACTTGATAGCCATATGATAGGATGAATGGGAGAGGTCATACAGACCTCACCTGGTGGTCGTACAATGTAAGGAATGCAAACTACATGGAGCTAATGGTGTAGATGACTCACAGAAAGGTAATGGAAGGTCATACTGAAGGGTTGTACGATGTATGAAGAGCCATACAGAATAAAGTCTGCTACTAAGTGGAAGCCATATGATGAGTGTGGGGAGGTGTTCAGATTGAATGTATGGATGATGTGTTAATAGATTCAATGCCCAAAGAAACACAAATCTTTGCAAGAGATTGAATTTGCCCAACACAAAAGAGTAGAATAAATTAATCACAGTGATTCCTTCAAATCGCAATATAATGGTGCTCCAACTTGCTAGATCTGAGAAAAGTATTACAAGCAACGAAATAGGGCGAGGGTTGAATCCCACCAAAATTGGACAAACCAAATATGGAAGGTCTTTCACTTCCAAAATGGAAAACAATAGAGAACTCCAATAGGAATTCGTAGTACAAGAAGTATAATCCAATTTGCATACCTACAACTACAAACAAGTTGTGCTTAAATGCCCGTCAGGGAAAACCTTTCTGAGAGTGTACAAAGATAACTGACGGCAAAACTTACCAATGAAAACTAAAATAAAAATAGGTCCAAGATATATTAAATCAATCAGAACCACAAATACAAATAATAACTTGGGCCCATATTAATTAATTAAAGTAACTAATTAAAGGTCTTTTTATTATATTATTTAAATTCTAGGACCAGTTAATTAATTAATTTAATTTAATTATTACATTCAAATTTGGGGACATGACAAATCCTCGCTGCCCAAAATTGTTTACCCTCCAGCAATCCATCATCAAACGAAACACCAGTAGCTCTTTGGTTCCAAATCAAATGCATAGGTAAGACAAGTGAAATGACGTCAATCCTCTATAAAACCACACTACTATCAAAATTTTGATGTATCACTCTAATATAAATATTTTTGTATCCTGAGTCACCAAGGACTCGAACCAAACTCGCATGTGAAAGGACTGAATGATCATCAAACATCCCTTGCACCACACTATCATTAAGCATTCACTACACCACTATGATTAAATATTTTTGTAGCCTTCACCAGGATCCCAATGAGACAAATTGATGAAATCTTTCATGTCATTATGTTCAGAAAGCTCTTTGGGTACGGTCATGCACACAGATGTTGATGTTGGCACAAACTTAGCTACTGCCACAATCACAATGACCACTATTATATTTTTGACGGATGAAACCTTAACGAAGAGAGATTTAGTGGTGAGAATTTTTTTGAAGAGAGCCTCGAGTGTGAGTATCTCAGTGATGGGAGTTTCAATGAAGGGTGTTGCGATGATGGGAGCCTCAACAAATAGTACTTCAGTAAAGAGAACCTTGGCAAAAAAAACTTCAACAAAGAGTACCTCAATGACAAATAAAATTTTAGCTATAGATAAAACCTCAATGGTACACATATCTTAGTTGAAGCCTTAATGATGGATAGATCCTTGATAGCTAGCAATGTCTCAATGGAGAAAAACATAGTTATTGTGATTGATGCAACCACAATGACAGACACACAATGATGATGGACACAACATGATATTGTCGATGGATACAACTATAGCAACTGATACACCATTGATGATGGATATAGATTTGACTTTGGTGATGGACACAATGAGGTTGATAGATGCAACGATGGTGATGAACATGATGATGGACTTGGAAATAGACACGACTATAGTGACGACAATGGACACAATGAAGATAACACTCATGATGACAATGGTGGTGTTGGACATGGCAACAGACACAATGACGATGATGGATATGGTGATGGTGACAACAATTGACACAATGATGGTGATGAACATGAACTTGATGACAGACACAGACTTGGGTGTCAGTGACAGTGACAGATACGAACTTGATGAGGGACAAAAACTTGACATCGGTGATGAACACAATGGTAACAGACACGAAGTCAATGACAGACACAAACTCGATGACAAACATGAACTTGATGTCGATGACAGACATGATAGTGACAAATACGAAGTTGACAAGGGACACAAACTCAGCATCGGTGATGGACACAAACTCAATGACAAATATGAACTCGATGTCAGTGATGGACACGATGTGATAGTCATGACAACAGTGACAAATACAAAGTTGATGAGGGACATGAACTTGGTGTTGATGATGGACACGATGGTAACGGACATGAACTTGACAATGGACATGGACACGGTGTCAGTGACAGACATGATGGTGACAGATACAAACTTGACAAGGGACACAAACTTAGCATCGATGATAGGTATGATGGTAACAGACATGAACTCAATGACATACATGAACTCAATGTCAGTGATAGATACGACAACGGTGACAAACACAAACTTGATGATGAGCTCAGTATTGGTGATGGACACAAACTCAACAATGGACACAAATTTGATGTTGGTGATGGACATGATGGTGATAGACACAATGACAATGATGGACATGAACTCGATAATGGACATAGAATTAGTGTCGATGATAGACATGACAGTGATGAACACGATAGTGACAGACACAACAACGGTGATGAACATACAACCTTAGTAACAAACAAGACCATGATGATGGACATAGCTTCGATGATAGACACAAAGCCTCGACAATAGGAATAGCTTCTATGATGAACACAACTTTGGCAACTGATGGAACTTCCTCAACGGATAGTGCCTTGGTGACAGGCACAATCTTGGGCACAACTTGATTTGTCCATGTCTTCACACGATCTGTGCAAGAAACCTTTTCATTTTTTTGGTGTTCTATCCACGTTGGTGTAGTAGAAAGATTTAGCAAATCCTCCTAGAGCAGCCCTATAATCATGCCTTCATTCTCCTCATGTAAAGCATCACCCTTATCATTTTCATCCATTCTCTCCCACTTGTGAAAATGAGATATTAGTTTTTCTTCACAATGCTTAAAAATATTACTAACCAATCTATATGCTACCATAGAGGGGATACATTCTAGATTATGAACAACCCACAACATAGATGTGATGGGTTGGGATATCTCATCCATCTCTTCAATGCAAGAAATCATAAGACTCTCCATAGCAACTGAAATATCAGTATCATGTTCTTCCTTGATGGTGACCAAGAAGTGATGAAACATATCATGGACCAGATTTTGCAATTCAAGATCTAAGAGAAGGTTACTTACTTTGACATTTGCATAATTCTCCAATATTGTAGATCTCCTACCAAAAAAATCGGTACTGAAGTCATTGAGACTCTGAAAGTTGTCAACTATCAATTACAATATCTCTATCATGGTGTTATCATCATATAGTGCTTTAAGAGCTGAAATTCTCAAGACCTCACTAAGGCATGTTGTAACTACCAATCTTTTATCCTTGTAAGGGTGTCTCAAAAGTTTGGGTTGACTTAAGGCCTCCTTAATCAGCAAGAGGATTCTCTATGTAAATCTTAAAGGTATTTGGTTTACCTGACACAAACAAACTTCCAATATATCTAATGGAAGATCAATACCCTCACTGAGCTCTTTGCCAATTTGTTGTGGTGCCTTCAACCACCACTCTCCATCATTGTTCAAGGCCACAGTGTGATCCAAGTACCAAAATCCCTCAATCATACAATAGGCTAGCAAGATCACCAACTCTAATACCACTATAATGTTCTGAATGGTTTCAATAATGTTCTTGAAAGTTTTGAAGATGCTCCTGAATGGTTTCTGTTCTGATACCACTATAATGTTCTGAATGGTTTTGGTAATGTTCCTAAAAGTTTCAGAGATGCTCCCAAATAGTTTATGCTCTGATAACACTGTAATGTTTCAAACGGTTTTAGTAATCCTCCCAAAAGTT
This sequence comes from Cupressus sempervirens, assembly GCA_028749045.1. Taxonomy (NCBI): domain Eukaryota; kingdom Viridiplantae; phylum Streptophyta; class Pinopsida; order Cupressales; family Cupressaceae; genus Cupressus; species Cupressus sempervirens. The sequence continues at coordinate 76,022,111 of CM053788.1, read as the reverse complement.
TTAGATATTCTCCCGAAAGGTTTTTACTCTGATACCACTGTAATGACCTAGTTCCCCTCCATATGGAAAAACCATCAAGAGAAAAATGGCGTACCATTTGCTAAAAATTTGTTATGGTCTTGACCTCTGGATGCTAGTTGGAAAATAATACTTTGTAGCCTGCAATATGTGTACGACAATGGATGTACAATAGGAGAGTGATACTGGCACCGTACAATGACCACAAATAGTTGCTACCCAAGTCGTATAGTGTACTTGATGGTCGTACGATAAGAGTGAGGGGAGATTTTGTACATGAAAGCAAGGTCATAAGATATACTTGATAGTCGTATGGTAGGATGAATGGGAGAGGTCATACGGACCCCACCTGGTGGTTGTATAGTGTAAGGAATGCACACTACAAGGAGTTGATGGTGTAGATGACTCACAAAAGGGTAATGAAAGGTCATACAGAAGAGTCATACATAATGATATTTGATACCGAGTGGAAGCCATATGGTGAGTGTGGGGAGGTGTTCAAATTGAATGTACAGATGGTGTGTTAATAGATTCAATGCCCAAAGAAACACAAATCGTTGCAAGAGATTGAATTTGCCCAACAAAAAAGAGTAGAATAAATTAATCACAATGATTCCTTCAATTTGCAATATAATGGTGCTCCAAATTACCAAATCCAAGCAAAGTATTACAAGCGACAAAATAGGGTGAGGGTTGAATCCCACTAAAACTGGACAAACCAAATAGGGAAGGTCTTTCACTTCTGAAATGGTGAAAAATAGAGAACTCCAACAAGAATTTGCAGTACAAGTATAATCAAATTTGCATACCTACAACTACAAAAAAGTCATGCTTAAATACCCATTGGGGAAAACCTTTCCGAGGATGTACAAAGATAGCCGACAGAAAAACTTACCAACGGAAACTAAAATAAAAATAGGTCCAAGATATATTAAATCAATTGGAACCACAAATACAAATAATAACTTGGGCCCATATTAATTAATTAAAGTAACTAATTAAAGGTCCTTTTATTATATTATTTAAATTTTGGGACCAGTTAATTAATTAATTAAATTAAATTATTACGTTCAAATTTGGGGACATGACACACTTACCACCAAAACTATCCAATTTTCTCCTTGTTGCAGTCCTCTTATCTAGAGAATTAAAAAAGGGAAGGTAGTAATGTTGATTCTATATGTGTAGTATCTCAAGTGTTGTCTAATGACATATTCAAGTATTCTTCAAATAGGTCATGTCAATTATGGACTGAACAAAGTGATGATTGGAGACCGTAAATTTTCCTACAAGAGATTATGTGTCTCATTGGTACAGGAGCACCTGGAGGAAATAATTGGGTTTAGTTAAGTCTTTTTGTATGTGTGTGATGTAGTAAGTCCCTTGAGGAGAAACACCTAGTCAAGGTGAGCCTAAGGTGACCTTTGAAAAAATTTGAACTCTATTAGTTTGTCTACATAGCTATTTGTGCCTTCTAGGCCTAGGTTCTTTGGTTGGTCAAAGTTGGTCAATGCAAAGTCAAAGAGGTTGAACAAGGTCTTGGAACACCATTTATTACCAAAATATATCCATGGTTTATATTTTAATTCATTTTGTGGAGATTTGCAATGGTTTGGGCAAAATCATGAAAATTGCTCAGAATACACTAAAAGTGGCAAGTTGCAACTTAGCAACTTTATAATTTCAAACAAAAGTTATCAACTCAAGGAAGGGAAGAATTAAGGTAATTTTGAAATGATATTTTAAAAGTTATAAAGCATGATAATACTGATGTAAAGAGGTTTCAAGAAGTTTCAATCAAGTTTGAGCAAGCTTTTGGCAAGTTTTGCCTTGTTTGCTGAGTATGTCGTACAGATTTCTCGAGTATTTCTGATTAAAGATTGTGTAAATGGATTAGGTTATTTCATTCCAAAATTGTACATGTTATTTCCTTCCTTGTTTTCATTTTAGAACAACAACAAATAGTGTTTGTAGATACTTTCCATAGTTTTGGCTTTTATTTTCCTAGTAAGGGTTTTGAATCCATTCATGGATTAGTCTTGCTTATCCACAGTCACATTCTTCTATGGCCTATTGGAAAAAGTAAGACTTGTATATTAGTGACTTTACTAACTATTTGAATCACTAAAACCAAGCTTGGAATCTTTTGTATTGAAATCATGGTTGATCATGGTTAGTGAGTCACTGAAACAAAGCATGAAAACAACAATTCAAACAGAGACTCACGTCCCTACAGTTGTCTGTATAGGGTGTGAACATATGGAAAACTAGGAGGAAGGTAAATGGAGGGGATTTAACCATTTGAAATTCCCATGAAATTATTGGCACGTGAATCCAATCAAGAAAATCAAAAATAGCAAGGAAAATAAGATTTTGGGAGGGTTTTTAGAGTTAGATATCTTTTTTTTTTAAATTTTGAGAATAGAGAAACAATCCTTTTTTTGTTGATTTAGTCTACTAACCAGTTTGTATAGTTCAACCAAACAAGGGTTAAGGAGCAAAGAATGGTTGAAACCCATTAAGGGAAATGATGAAACAAGGTTTTAAAGTTGGTTGTCTTATTTAGTGAAGATCATGTAGCGGTGAGACTAAGGGTTCTTGGAAGGATAAAGTCCTTTGGAGGAACTACAAGGTAATAGGAAGAGTTCTTGGTTGGGTGAGTTGTCCTTGACTTGGGAGGTTAGTAACTCATTCTTGGAAGCCTTGGGAGGGATCTACAAACTCCAACCTTTGGAAGGTTGAAACATCCCCTTAGAGATGTCATTGGACCAATTAGAAGCAAGCACAAATTCCACTTGCATCACTTGTTAATTTACCTTTTTTCCCATATGCCACAATATGTAGGAATTTGAAGGTGCATAGTGATGGAACCTTAGTTCTAGAGTCTCTATGTTTTATTGTGAAAAGAAAAGATATCCAATCAGTGAGGAACTCCCCACACAACTTAACCTCAATCAACACATACAATATGTAGTGAGCAAAGATGTAAGCTGCAAAAAAGTACAAATATCAAAGGATGAGTTAAATGTTGATGATCAAAAGTGTAAGATGAGTAAAGTACACACTATTAGAACATAACCAAAGATCTATAGAGATTGTATAGAAGACATAGGAAGGGAGAGCATAGTTGGAAAAGATAGGAATAATACATGGATCAGGTACACAAAAAGCGAAAAGGGAAGTCATCGTAGAAGTTGGAAAGAAAGAAGCAACATTAATAACACCTAAAAAATGAACATAGTTACCAATTCAGTGATAACCTCTAGTGGAATTGAACAAGATGTTCATGGTTATAAAAAAATTGAAAGACATCTTGGAACAATGACTCTTAATTCATCAGATTGCCATCTTACAAGCTGGTGGCATATGATCGGAATTGCAAATATATTACATCCAACTAGTCATAATATAAGTAAAATCCAAATAGATAACAAAGCAATAATTATAGTAAATGATGAACATGGAGATAAATAGAAGTCATTAAGTTTAAATTAAGGATTTAAGATTTATCTGGCTAATACAATAGTGTGATATGAATGAAGAAAGATAATAACCTATAGACAATAATCAACATTTCAAAAGAGGAATGATTAATTTTCTAGCACATTAAAAAATGGTGTATATTAAACCATCAAAGAATGATAACTAAATAAACAATATCTATTGTAATGTATTTTCATCATGTGTTGACCAATTAGAGTATGATGATAAAAATAATTGAAGTATGATAAAGAATGGAAGTCATTGAGTGCATTCAAAACTATAGAGCATGGAAAAGTGAATTAACGTAGTGTGTTTGTGGCAGCGTTCAGAATCTTCAATTATGTTTTGAGATGGCAAGACAAGGAGTGCATCGTAGAAATCAGTATTAAAATAAGGAAAGATTTCTTGGTTTCTTAACCCTTGTTTGGTTGAACTATGCAAACCAATTAGTAGACTAGATCAACAAAACCTATTTTTTTGCTCTTTTCTCAAAATTGACCTGAAAAAAATACTATTATTTTTATATTTTTGAGTACCCATTTGGAATTTTTAAACAATAACTCATTTTGGCATATGGGTTTTATTGATTTCATATCTAACTCAAAAACAACTCCTAAAACCTTATTTTCCTTGCTATTTGTGAGTTTGTTGATTCGATTCAAGTGCCAATACTTGCATGGGGCTTTTTCAAATGGTTAAATCCCATCCATTACCCTTCTTCCTAGCTATCCACATGTTCACACCTTGTTATGGAAAAGATAAGGAAGATGGAAAGAGAGTCGGAAAAGGTGAACAAGAAGAAGAAGAAGAGTATTGATCATGAGGATCAAAGTGAAGAAGATGAGGAGGAAGTGGAAGTTGAAGAAGAAGAAGAAAGGGCACCAAGAGAATAGGTGGACCTAGATGAAGTGAGGATGGCTAAAATTGCTAAAGTCATTAAAGAAAATGATTATAAAGGGAACTTTGATATCCCAGTGTATGATGGAAAAATGAATGAAGAGGAGTTGATTGATTGGTTTAGAGTAGTGGAGAACTTTTTTAATTGTGAAGATGTGGTGGAAGAACATAAAGCCAAGATTGTTAAATCATGGCTTAAAAGGCATGCATTATGGTGGGATTACTTGCAAGTAGAGAGATGGAAGAAGAGTAAGCCTAAGATCAACTCATGGACAAAAATTGTGGAGAAGATGAGAGAAAATTTTATCCCTAAAGACTACAAGGTTCAGCTATACAAAAGAATGCAAAGCCTAAGACAAAAGGACATGGATGTCCAAGTATACATGGAGTTTCACAAGTTAGATATTAGGGTTTCTCATGATGAGAAATAAGTGAGAAGGTGGCAAGGTATATGGGGGGATTAAGGTTCAACATCCAAGATGATATCAATCTTGCAACACCTAGCAGTATTAAAGAATGTTATAAACTTGGAATGAGGGTTGAGGAGAAGATAAAAAGGAGACAAGAAGGGCAAAAGAATGACAGTAGTATATGTTATGTTAAGAGACTCTATGACCACATCATGTTGAGTGACTCCATGATAAGAGCTTGCATTTATATTTCACACATGGGAGTAGCCATGTCGAGTGTCATATTGAGTGACTCCATGATGATATAACATTAAGAGACTCTGTGATAAAAATAATGTTATTCTCACACATGGGTGAAGCCATTGTGAGTGTCATGATGAGAGATTCCATGACTTTAGCATTTGAAAATATGTCTCCTTTTCTAAGAGGGTATGTTGAAGATTGGTAGCTATAGGAGCTATCTATTATACATGTGATAGTTATCTCTATTGAAATTGTCACCTTCCCAAGCATTTGGTTGTTGGCTAAAAGGCATTGATAAATCAGTTTGTCCATATTATGGAGATTTTATTTTTGTGTAACATTGATCATCAAAGAGTCATACGTGAATGTGGTTATAGATTATTATAGAGTTTATTCTTGTGTTTATGTTTGGTAATCAAAGAGCCAAGACATTGAAGAATCAAGAAAATAAAAGGACACGACAAAGAAGGGTTCTTCACTTTGTAATGGAAAGATAATGAAGAATTGTAAATATACGAATAAAGAACTCAAAAAGGAGTTCAATTAAATAAATAATTTTTGTGTCCAATGTTATTTAATGAAATACTAAGCCAGCTAATAATCATCATATAATTATAGCAATCAAAGTATGCACAAATTAAGATCTTGGTAGATGAAATCTCAGAAAAAATAGAGGAAACAAAGTTCAAATAGGAAGTCAAATAGTATCTAACTATAATTATGAATTAAACATAATATCAAAGACAACCATGTTTACAATGTAATATCATTCTGTGTATTTTGTTAATCCACCCCAAAATCAATAATAAGACAATGAGAAAGAGAATATTGTACTATTTATTTTAAAGATTACATTATTTTTAATTGTATCTCATTCACTCAGAAGACTTACTTGGAAAACTTGTGTCCTACATAAAGTTATGAAAAGGGAAGGATCCTAATAGGCCATATCCAAATACAGAATGATATCCAACAACTGTCAAGATATAGCCATGTGTAAGAACTGAAAAAAAAAAGTTGAACAAAGAGAGTACACATGATTACAAACCATTACCTTCAAACCACATTTCAAAAAGAAACCACCCAGAACCAAAATTGGCATTTATTTCAAGTTTCTAGTGCAATGCCTATAGCTTTTTTAACATCAAAAAAAGTAGTTGTTGCTAACAGTCCAAGTGCTATTTATAGTTAATGTAGGTAAAATAATAAGCTATATGTATGCTATAATCATTCAACTATAAGAACTTCATCCTTGCATTAAAGAAGTCAATTTGAAAGGATACAGAAACACGATAATCTTTGATGATGTCTATCTCAAAGCTCTTCAATCCAATTAACCATTGTAGCTTAACATGCATATGATTGAAAGGACCAAACACTAACCATATTTTATCAGCCAATATGGTCCATCCCCCAATCCATGCATTTTCATCATGAGCCTCAAATTCCTTTGCTTCTCATATACTAAGGAGACCAAGATTACATGTACTGGTGCATATTGCAAACAACCATCTTTCATAACTTGGCTACGAGAGGAAAATATAATCATCGACATATTTCCTTTCAACCCCTTCACATCTGATTGCAAAACTAAGCAATATTTCTCCAACAATTGATAGATAATATGAGACAGATTAGATTACAAAAGTAGGCTTCCAAGCTGTAGTTGCTTGGCTTAGGAAGGAAAAAATATGTATATAGTGTTAGTGTAAGAAATGTGAAATTTTAATGATTGTTCTAGTTAAGACGAGATGCTTTTCTTCAATGTAAGGAATTTATCTTTTGTGGAAAAAATTAGCTAGCATTTTATGGTCTTTATGAGCTGAGTTGGTTGGTTTTAATATTGATGTCACAAAAAATCCTGGTGGCAATACAAATGAGAAGGACAAGGTATCTACTTCATGCACAAATGGGAAGGAATGTGCTTCATTCAAATACATAAATGAATAAGAGTATACAGGATGCTTTAGAAGTCTCAAACCAATTGTTGTTACCATTAATTATTATAATAATAATGTTATAACAATATATAGCAACTTGAATATATGTGAGTCAAAAAAAGAGAGAAATAAAAAGGAAATAAATAATTTTTGTGACTATTAGTGGATTTCTAAAAAAAATCATATTTGTTACTAAAGACAAAACATGGCATTGATGTCACAAAGGCAATAAAATTAGAGTACATGCAAATGGTGATCAATGGTCTAATTTTGACAAGAATTAAATCAATGATCAAAACAATGATCAAATGTGTCACCATAGTCACAAAGAGTCGAGTAACATTATTGATTCAAGAAAATAATAGGGCATAAATGATGATGTCGTATTACTAATTTTATATAGGGAAAATAGTGGCTTTAATAGACAAATAATATAAGGGACAAAGATCTTGGTGCAAGAGCACCTTACTGGAAAGACAAACCCTAATAGTCATTTATGGCTTGTAAATGGTTTATCCAACTATTTACCAGATAAGGAATAGTTGTAAAGTTCCAAGGTGTGTTGAAGTGTGTGTGCAAGTAGATTGAGTACAAGTATTCATCATGTTCTAATTATTAAGACCTAGTTAGTTTTACAAGGTCCTGATAGGGTCAACTATGGTCAAAGGTTCAAAATCCTTCAAAATTGAGAAAATATTTGTTAAAATGAGGTCCATAATTTGGGTGGATTTGAATCAAACTAGATAGGTTTGAGGTGTTAAAAGGTCACTTGCGCAATGAAAAAATTGCAAAAGTTGCTCATGACAATTTGTCCTCAAATTTAGGAATATGCACTAAAGAGGTGTAGGGTTCAACTTGAGGGTTTGGATAGTTAGAAACTATAAGGTTAGATCAACCAATTTTAAGAGGTTGGAAGTTAGAGTGTACAGACTGTTCATATGAAAGAAGGAAAGCAATACACAAGACAAGAGTTTTTGGCTTAAGACCTATTGTTTTGGATTGAATCTCCTATTGTTTTGAATGGATTAGTTTCTTCATACCATGTGACTAATCTATGTGTTATTTTTGGAGGATTTGGAATACAGTTACTTAGGTTTTGATAATTTTCTTGTTTTGTGTTTCATGTTGGTCTGTATATAACAGTTTGCACTAGAATGGCTATAACTTGAATGCCCATGGTTAAAACCTAATGGCCTTTGGGATTAAAGAAGTAGCCTATGTACAATATGTAAATATGGTTTTTGGAGTTTGGAAGAACAAGTCTTCTATTTTTTCAAGTGAGCCCTAGGCAAGCATGGAGTTGCTTGGTTAGGAAACAAGAAGCTTGCAAGAGAGTTTGAGTGTGTTTTCTCGATTGGAATGAGAAAAACTTGATTAGGGAAATGTAGTAGGAAGAGTAAAGGTCCCATAGGCTAGAGGAGAAGGCTTCAGAAAGAGAACTTGACATATTGTGAAGTATTTTCTATCATTACCCTAGAAACCCTCAAAAGTAGGGTTTTCTGGAAAAGTATTGTATGAACGCCATGGGAGTCTGAGACAGAGAAAATCTTTGAGCCTGGGTGTCTATGAAACAAAGTCTAGAAGGCACCAACAGGTCTTGTTAGGGAGTTTTTGAATTTATTACAAATTATGTCTTTGTAGGAGGCCTAATTGGGGCTCATAGAGCTACAAGGCCTAAAAGAGCAATTTGGTGATTTTGAAGTCTTCAGTGTAGAAAGATTGTGAAGAGTGGTTGGTAAATGACCAATAACATTTAGGGGATGATAAAAACATGTGTTGGCCATGTTGGGATCCTTGGGTGAGTATGTCTTCTTTTTTAGCACAAAGTTTCCTAGTTGGGGTTTGAAGAGTTGGGAGAGTATTTTGAATTGATAGGTGAGTTTCTAGGTTGGAGAGGGTTAGAAAAGGATGTTCTAGAGTAGGGTTATAGGAAGTAACCCTAAGAAGGCTAGGAGAGAGCATTGATTAGAGAAAAAAGGCTCTAAGTATGAGAAACTCCCCATCAGATTTCACACTCTCAAATAGTGAATTCAACCCAAAAGTCATCATAGTGATAGGTAGTGCCATAAAAGGATGCAAGGATTGATTGGTGCAGGAGTACCTCTAAAAATATCAAAACATAATGGAGCACAATGAATTATTCCAAAAAAATACCAAAAGTACAAGATTTTTTAGTTAAAGTTCAAGGAGACCGGCGAAGTCATTTTAATCATTTTTTTTATTAAGTATGGAACTATGTAATTATAAAAGTTGTCTAGTTGACAACATACACCCCATGTAATAGATTGATGAACTAGGGGTATTAATTGGTTTGTAGTAGTTAGTGCTAAGTAGTTTTTGTAACTACATGATGGGAAAAAATATAGCATATAGTTTGTTTTTTTAAAACACATGTGTGCGAAGCCAATATTGGCTAGGAGAAAGTACAAAACTCTCGAGTGTTGATAAAAATATATGTGAAGGGAGAATAAATGTTATGATAAAAAATCATTTTATGCATTTGCTTCGTAGATTCAATTATAACTTGAAATGCTCAAAATATTTGTATTGATATCAGTTCTCTTTAGAGTTGAAGCTTTCATTTAATAGTTCTTGGTTGGAAAATATTTGTCTTTGTACATATTACATGACCCATGCTCATTTCATTGTAAAAATTGATTCCAAGAATTGGTTATGTAATTTATGAATTCATTTTGTTGGGTGTCAGACTTTTTAAAGATTGGTTTTCAATTTTGTGGTTAAAGATAACTTGAATTCAAGGGTTGGTTCTACAATATGGAAATTATGGTATCGATTTCCTAAGTAAATATACTTGCATCAATAAGAGAAACTGGCCAAGATTATACAGCAACCCAAAGCTTTGTAATTAATAATTGGTTTTGAAAAAACTTGTTTAAGCTTTGATTTTGAAATGTAGACCAATCAAATTTTCTAATTTCTTTTGGCATATTTAATGTATTTGAGAATCTAATAAATTCAACATGTTTCGGAAGAAATCCCAATTTGGGATATCATCTCAAATTATAACTTTGAATTTGGGATTGAATTCCCATTTAAAAATGAAACCTTGGATTTGATTGGGAATAGGTTTACTTGGTTTGGATTAGATATCTTTGAGCAGATTTTGTTATGAAAAAAAATCAAATTGTTAATGACTTTATCCAAATTCTGGTTTACCATAATTTGATATGGTTTTAGCAAGCATGATCTTGATTTTTCAAATCAGTTTTGGGTTTGAATAAAAATCTGATTTCAATGGGAATTATAAATGCCCCATGGAATCATTTATTTTTGTTATTTACACATCAGTGCAGATTTTGGAGTTTACCATTACTTAGTATGGTTTGAGTTTTTTCTGGATGAGGAACAAAGAGCATATTTTGGAGCTACAAAATTTTGATTTTTTAAAATTGGCAATCAATTTGGAATGGGTAATAGTTATATTTTATAGATGGAATTTTATGTTTGGTGGAAGTGATATATATACTTGATTATGTAGATTTATATACTGTGGATGGAAGCAATTATGTTGTAAGTGTTCAAGCATTTACAATTTGATGCAACAGGAATATTTAGGGTGCAACTTACATTGGGGGAAGCTCATTTGAATATTTGAGGTTCAATAAGTTGTATTTTGGGCCTCGAATAAAGAAGTTTTTTAAAATAAAATTATAGCATCCTAAATGTTATTTTTGGTTCTGTGACATTAGAATTAGTAAAAATTTGTGTCTGTGAATTCTTCTCTGCATCATTGATGAGAGAGACAATGCCATATTTTATCAAGACACAAAAGGGTCAACTCAAATGGTTGTGGAATGGAATGAAATGCACCAATAATAAACATGAAGAAATGATATGAATTATATAAGTTGGTGAATTTCACCATTTTAAAGAGGTTCATGACCATTGTGAAAATTGAAATCAATTTTCACAAGGAGAAAAGCAGTCCAAATGACAAATAAAAATGTTATAATCTCCAATAATAATAAATAGCAATGTTATCATGAGCAGTAAATACACAACATTTGTGATATCTAAAACAATGATTTCAATGAGTGTCTAGGAAAATAAACAACAAAACTAAAGCAATCAGCATAAAATAGTAAGTGGGGATATGATTCAATAGTCTAAGTAAAAGACAACGGTATAGAAACAACTTATGACTAGTTTGCAGACTTTTGTACTATAATGCTAAGAACATTCCTAGATCATTGACCATTTACAAATGAAGTATCTTTATTTTCTTGGTGCACTAATTTAAGGTCTTCCTCCTATTGTCTCCAACATCAATGGAGGAGATTAAAAGATGACTACACAATGTCAAGGAATAGAAGCAGTAGCCCATAATGCTAATGCTAAGTGACTGCCATGAAAAGAGGATGAACATCATTATGTAGGGAGCAACCATGACTATTATTTTAATAGATTTGATCAAAATAAATGAGGAACATTTACAAAGATGAAGAATTCTATCAAGAAGTTCTTGTCACAAGCTTCTTTCATATTTATTTCCTTCCCTATCAATGATTCCTTGATTATTTTATCATAAATTCATTTTTTTTTACAGTGTAAGGAGATATGCACCATTCATGGTTTGTTTATCCATAGTAAAATCAGTGAAGAATGGACCATGAAAGTAATATGATAGAAGGTGTTCACGATGAGAAAACAATATTATGCCATGTGACTAGAGTTACATTTACCAAATAATAATACAAAGGCATCTTGTAGATGTCTCAGAGATATGATCCTAAATGGAAGAAGATAGCAATGACAATTTTTCAAGAGAAGTATTGATCAAGTAAGATGCCATTACAAACCTATAATTTATGTTAATTGTTTATATCCTGCCTCTAGCAACATAAGGACACTACTTTAAGTTGTTGTGCAAAGCTTACAATGCATTGACGTATTCAATTTTTTTGGTGTCCATGACATCAGAGAGGGTTTTTTTTTGCACAAAATTTCCCATTGTCAATCAAGTACAATTGTTTTAGATATTGTATGTGCAACTTCCCTGGCATACATCAATGCAAAATGTGGAAGCATAGATAGAGCACAAGAACTCTTTAATAGAATGGCTAAAAGAAAATTGATTTTGTGGAATACCATGATTTCAAGATATACATAAAATGGATTAATTGAAAATGCCAAACTTTTAAGAAAATGCAATGGACAGTTGTAAAGAAAATTCCATAGCCTTTGCTAGCATCCTTCCTCCCTATGCAAATATGAGGGATTTGGTAAAGGTTGTAGAGGACAAGTAAACTCATCAATATTTATTTGTTGCCTAACATACCAAGTTAGGCATAACTTGTTGCAAATGGAGTCGTTGTGTGGGCAATAATTCTCTTTCTTGTGCATCTAGTATTATTCATGTTGGAAATATTCTATTGCTATAAATATTCTTAAAGGCTAAGTTACTGAGAGGGGAGGGGTGAATCAATAACTTCTAAAACTTTTAAAACTTTAATCCAATATTGATCTATGCATGAGAAACTGAAGACATGAAAGCATTCATAATACTTTGACACAAAGATTTGGTGACCTAGAAACCTTCCAAATAGAAAGTAAAAGTTGGGTGGGATGATACCTACAAGCTGTAGTACTGTAGTATAAAGTTGGCCTGTTAAGGCTTACACTGATCACTTCTGATGATCTGCCCTGTTAGGAGCTCTAAGGACTACTAAGTCCACCTTATTAAAGGATTTACAAACATACAATGAAGTATGCACTCGGTAAAGAGATTTTCATAAGACTGTTATGTCTACCTTGTTAAAGGATTTGACTGATCCACCTATTAGGATGAAGCAGTAATTGATCTCTGATCTACAACTTGGTTTGATAAATGAGATTCCTTTGAGTGTATAAATCACCTTGCTATGATAGATGAATCTTTGCTGCTCCTTATACTTTTGTAGCCTTTGTAATTCACACTTTCCACTCTTCTCTCATTATAACATTGATACATGCATATATTCACACTCTTTTGATGTGATACAATACATTACATATATACCAATCCAATTATACAATTACAAAGTTGGCCACAATACAAGTTTACACAAATATTACAAGGTCAGCTCAAATGTAGACACTCAAGTTCTACAAACTAACTCGGTGAGTTTCTAATACTCAGCATCCACTGTCAATGCCCGACATCATCATGCACTCAGTAGACGTAGAAGCTCAGTCCATATTGATCACTTCCAAGTAGTCTTGAACTTAGTCTACATTGATGAATCGATGAATACTATGAAACACATCATATAAACTGAGTCTCTTGGTTACCACTGCATAGCTCGATAAACACTATCACCTCGAGCTTGGTATAAACTGAGTCACTTGGTTAACACTGAGTAGCTCAGTTAACATTGGACTCACATTGCTTCAACTGCAAACTCGATAAGCACTACACAGCTCGGTTTGCACTGGTAAACTTAGCATACACTGAGATGTGTGATTTACATTACCAATCTTCACAATAATTGTAACTACTCGGTTTACCTTGGAATTTGTCCAAAGGACTCGGTAGCAACTATAAAACTCAGTGAAAATTGAAATGCTTGGTTAACACTGTAAACTGTACAATAAGCTCGGTAGATACATATAATATGAATAAGTGTATGTCACTAATTACAAACTTGACTGATATGTCAACAATCTCCCCCTTTGGTATTAGTGAAAAAAACACTTATTAGCCAAAACTGAATTTAGAGAGTTCCTGAATACCTTTATCCATCACTATGTGATTATTAGCTCAATAGAGTATACTATTTCTGAGATTTTTGAAAATTGATTTTGTAAGATATGTTTTTGTACATGGTAAGGCTTCTATACAACATATTGTACATATGAATACATTCTTCTTCACATCTATTTACATTTATCTCACATTTATCTCCCCCATTGCCTTTTCAGCTTATGTACCAATTCTTACATTTTTCTCCCCCATAGCTCATCATTTCCATATCTTCTCCTTCTATATCTTCTATGTCTTCTCCCCCCTTTTGACAATAATGCCAAATATTTATTCTATATATTTACATATTAATGCTAATGAGACAAAAAAATTGAATGTACCTTGAGTATGATAGCCAAAGTTTTGTCCCAATTGTCCTACAAGACCTTACATGTGTGTAGTGCAATTTGCACTTTTGCTGACAACTCAATCATGCAGTCTGCTATGGAGAATTTTTTGTCATGGATGAGGGTTTTGGAATGTACAATATACTTTTGTAGTGCATCCATGTTGGGAAGAATCATGTTCTAAATATCTACTAGTGTAGATCTAATTCTGGCCTCTTCTCTAAGCAATTCTACCTGTAAATCTATCAAAAGTTTAATCTTATTGAAATAAGTTGAGCTTGAACTGGGGTCAAGCTACAACTATTGAGCACTCACCTTGAGGTCTTCATCAATCTTGGACAATTTTTCCTTTATTTCCCTCATAAAATTTTAAACATCACATAGCTTACCAAAAAGTAATGATACATTTGTACAAGACGTTTCTAGAGAACCCAAAATGGTAGAGAGTTCTACTTGATAAATGGAAATTTGCTGAGCAATGTGCTCTAACACCTTATTTTCAAACTTATTCTTTGCCTTCTGCAGTAACTTATCATGTCCATTTATATCTTCATTGAACTTCTAGACTACCTCTGCTAGCTGAAACAAAATTGGTTGAGATGAATCAACCTCTATACCTGCAGCTTCTGCCAAAATATTCTTGGCATCCTTGATGATTTTGAATTCTTTGTCTCTTTCCTCTCTTAGCCTCTACTATTGGGCTTTCTTTTGGAGAAGTTCACCAAATGTTTGCATTTGATTTGGATTGAATTTGGATATGTCCCAATTTGGGATCACTATATCCTCATCAAGATCTATTTCCTCCTCCTTTTCTTTTCCATGACCAAAAATTTTTGTGTTCAGTTGAGACTTGGTCTCAAATGTCTTTACACTTATTTATTTCTTAATAGGAATGGAAACAATAGTAGACATAATAGGACTAGCCACAAAAATTGATACTGTACTTATTGTAGAAATACCTATAGAAATACCTACAGTAGCCAAAATTGATGAATCAAAAACTAATGTGTTGAAAACTATTGAAGCCAACACAGTAGAAGAGGGAAGAGTCTGCAGCTCAGTAGATGAAGTGGAGGTCACTTCAGTCAATGATGTACTGAGCTGAGTTAGTGCAAGGATTGATTGGATGATTATGCTTGGAGTGTTGATCACAATCAATCCTACAGAGGCTATCTCTGAGCTTGATTTTGTTACTATTTTGCTTGGAGAGTGAGGGAGTGAGGCAATAACTATTGCAACAATCTTTACTGGATCAGTTTCCTCATCATCCTACTTTTCTTCCTCAGTAGCCTCTTGCTCGTGTTCCTCTTCATCATCAATGTTATCAAAATGTGTTGTTTCTTCAACATTTTCCTCTTCATCTTTCTCTTCTTTATCATCATCATCAACAACATCATCTTTTACTTCAACAAAAAAATCAGTCAATTTTTGAAGAAGATAAATATTCTTCCATGTATTTGTTGCATTTCTTACCACATGCTTAATATCTTTTATTAGAACCAAACAAGTATTAAATTTTAGAGTTAATTTCTCCTCATTTTTCTTTAGAGATTCCTTAATCTCCTTGTCTGTTAAGCTTGGAATAAGTTGCCTTAGGGTTTTCCCATAGATGTCTTTTATAGTTTGCATGGAAAATTCCCATCTTGGCTTAACCTTATCCATCAAAATGTTAGGAAGCTGAGAAGTAAGCTGGTCTAGTGAGAATTTCCACTTACCCATTTTGTCCATCACCAGGTCTTCAATCTACTTTTGTTCTTCCTCGGTCCTAGTTTCATATTTTAATGCTTTAAAATTTGTTATACCTACTCCTTCCTGTAGTTTTTTTAGTCTATCTTGGAAGGTAGGTGGAAGTTTTCTGAATATTATATCTTCTCCTTCCTTATCAACTTTCTTCTTTGAGGATCTCCTAGTAAACACAACAGTGGATGGCTTGGCAGGCTTGGTAATGATTCCTTGCCCTTCTTCTTCAGTGGCTCCTCTTCCTTTGATTCTTCCCCATTCTCTACTTCTTCATCCTCACCTTTTCCCTTGGCCAACAAAAGTGTAGAACTAGTTTTCAACTTGGCAATTCTTTTCATCACTTTGTTTACTGCATGAGGGAGCTTGATCTCTAGTTCTATCCTGGCTTTGGCTTCATAATATGTACCAAAATATATAGCCTTGGGATCAATTGGTTCATTTACAAGTGCCTCAATGATATCCTTGGTTTCATCTATATTAACCTCATAACCAAGAGGTTTCACCCATGCAATTCTAGGCCTGACTGCCTAAATGTATACCTTATCACTATCTACCATGAAACATACATCATCCTTGTAATCTTCAACTAATTTTCTTGAAATTATGAATCTATTATTCATTTTCTCTTTAAATACATCAAAATAGTTATCCATGATACTATTATAATTCTCTCCCATCTCAGCAATGTACTCATTAATTTGGTAGAGAACTGGCACATCTTTTCTCCATACAACTAATCCTTTTGAAGGGAAGATTTTCTAAACATAAAAGAATAAACAAGTTAAAAGAGAGCCAAACTTACACGGGTTGTTCTTTGACGTCCTAATGCTCTCCATGTTTTTTTTGAATTGCTTCAACAATAGCTCGTCAAGGACAAGAGAAAGATTGTTCTTCACTACCGTGTATGCAAGGTCAATTGCTTCACATGGCACATTATTCAATCAGCTTGAACTGTAGATCTTGTGTGCAATGATATTTATACCAAAATTTAATTCCATATTAGTAACACTGCTTATCTTCATGCCTCTACCGTCCCATTTTGCTAGGGTTTTCTTCTCTAGTTTAGCCCGACCTAGGGTTTTGGTAATTTTAACCTTAGCCAACATTGGCAGGCCAATAATTCTATGAATCATCTTCTTCATGATTAAAACTAGTTGCTCCAACCATAACTACCCATCATGCACCCAACTGAGAATAAACCTAATCTATTTTACTTGAAATTCAAGGGGCATGTGAGGAATATGAGTTAACCCTTTAGTCTCCAAGTGTTGATGCTCAGGTTTCAAAATGCCATTTAAACACAACTATTTTAGGGCTTCTCCATTTCCAAAGTACCAATATCTTGAATCATGCATTTGAAATGAGAATGAATATCATTTATCAACAGTACCTTTGGAGGGATTCGAGACTATGCTCCACTCGGATCTAGGGTTTCAGCAATGGAAGGAGCGAGCTTGAAGTGTAATGCCCCACCTGGAGATCCTTGGAAACAAGGATGAAAACAAGCCAGAATAAAAAAAAATTTACAAGTGTAAGTGCACATGACAACAACATACACGGATCATACAGATCGCAATGGAAGACTTAATGACCATCCTAACACCCAACGGATCTCCAAACATCACCACTAACCAAAACACAAACAAGAAAACATAAGAGATCGACCAAGCTAAAAGATCAAAATAGACTCCTGAAAATTGGCTAAGTCTGAATTCTGAAGCCCTGAAATTTCTTAGAATCTTAATCTTAGCCCGTAGAGGTCTGAAACCCATCTCAAATGAATCATCACATATATTAAAATATATCTTAAGTATAAGAAATATACGTCAACTTATACTTAAACGATATATTTTAAACCTCAAAGAACTATAACAAAAACTCGAATACTGGATTTCAAGAGAAACCATCTAAAATCAAAATGCAACAACATAGGGTCGAAGAACGTCCAAAAGGGTATCCAGATCAACTCTCAAACAGTTCGGATCAACTCGAAAAGTGCCCGCTGCCGGCCTGCGTAGGTTTTTACAACAATTGTGCCCACTGCAGTCAGGAACTATGTTGTGTATGTTAGAGAAATGGTGTCTATTCTATGTTTGGCAAGGCTTGGAAGCCTAGAATTGGCTGGAGGAGCTCTTTCAATTGGGTTCACCAACATTAAAGGGCACTCCATTCTTTTTGGGTCAAGATCAAGGATGGATCCTGTGTGCAGAATCTAACATCAACATTAGCAATATTCTGGCTTTCTTATTTTATCAATTGTTGTTGTATTGCTCCACTCTTTTTGGATTAGCATCAAGGATGGAGAGTGAGGCTAGTGTGCATAATCTCACATCAACATTAGGATCAACATCGATAATGTTTTGGCTTTTCTATTTTATCAATTGTTGCTTCTTGTGAACTTTGTGCTTATTAGTCAACCATTTGGCTCATTGTATACTTTAAAGATGTCATTCTCATACATATATATTATCTCTTTCCAGAGTAATTGATATGCATACTATACTTGCTACTAACCCTTGAGAGCTTCACAAATTTTGGCACCATCCCAATTGGGCTCATCTCTTGGTCTGTTTGGTGAATCCCATTTCCCCCAGGTGCATTAGGGTCATGCTATGCCCCTTACATTTTTCACTGTCCAATAACAATTTCATGAATTATGTCCATTGCTTTAAGTCAATGAGAATGTAAGTTGTCCTTGAAATGTTCTGCAAGGGTTTTTGAAATTTTAATTAAGCATTACAACTTGGAACCTTAATGCCATCCTCTATATACTCCCTTCTTGCATCTAATTGTACCAACATTTTGGTAGTTTATGGGGGCAAGGTATTTCCTAGACATGTTCCTTTTACCTTTTATTATCTAGTGATTTATTTTTGAATTGCATTGACCTACCTTAATAATAAAATGAAGAAGAATGGGATATATGGATACATTGGACTTTTTTTTCATTTAAAAAAGAAAAGAAAATGAAGGCCATAGTAGCAATGGATTCAAAATTATTTAGTCTTCTCCCTAGGCAGACATAATTTGTTATTTTAAGCATGGTGGTATGGTCAATGTGAGAAGTTTAAAATGCATTAGTGAGGTTGGCCCCTTCATATAACCAAAATAGGCAAGTTTATCCTGAAGGTGAATTATGAGCTATGTTTAAATGAGTCGAGACTAGAATTGTTGGCTCTAGTAGCTAAAATGATGACATATGGTAATTGTATCTCTGAATTGGAGAATATTATTGAAAACAAAGCACATGTAATATCAAAGGTGGTATATAAACTATAATCAATCAAGGAGGAAGGTGACATTGTTTCCATAAGATGTTGCCTCAAAGTTTCACTTTAAGAAATTCATAAACAAACAATGTTGGTGAGCAATATGGGTGATCTTGGAAGTTATTCTAGTGTATGCATTGGTATTTGTAGTGCTATGTACATGGATCTATTCTTGGTTAGTTCATTTTTTTTTTAAAATCATGATAAACTTCTCAATTCTACCCTCTGGATCATAGTCCCAAGGCAATCTCTTCAGTGGATAAATAGTTGAATTTTACATACAAAGATTTTTCCAAATCATGCTTAAATTAGTACTATGCGAAAAAGATGCATGAATTTTGGGATGTGGCTTATAAATTACAAAAATATGGTCTAACAGAATGATAAGCAGGTAATTATATCAAATGAAGATGAAAAATATACTTTTAGAAAAAAGTCTCAGTTCTAAACTACAAGACCAAAAGTCTTTCATCAAAGAATAGAATATTTTTGAATCTCTTTGTATTGTTAGTTTCAAAACATTAATATTTTGATTGATAGGCTCAATAAATATCAGATGAGTTTGAGACAAACTTACCATCAAATCTTATCTATTTCTTGGCCAAGTGTAGTTGGATGTTGAAGCGCCAACTCAAAGAACTTGTAATTTGGACAAGCATATTGTTCCTAAATCATATAAATGCTATCTTGGAACACTCAAATGGAAAATATCAACCTGTTGAAATCTATTAGAGGTGTTTCTTGTAATGTCAAGGATTTAAGTGTTTTACTTTTTTGATACATTGCATGTCTAAGCCAAAGATAGATCTAATTTGATTATTTTCTAATCATGGAAAATAACCACACATTCTCCATTAGGAAATTAGATTGTAAAAACTAGGTTTGTTGTTAATGTTGGTAGAAAACAATAGAATGTGAAAATTTGTTTCATTTTAGGATTATATACTGATGACAATCTCCCACCAAAGCAATCAACATTCACACATCTTGCCAAACCTGACAAAGGCAGGGACCAAAGTGTTAGTCTAAAAATGGTTTTGACACTTGAGTGTCAACATACTTAACCACCTTTCACATTGAAGCCGAGTACACTGTGTATGTTGAGCCACAACATGTGTCGAGTCAGGAGATTCAACAAGTGCTGAGCATGATCTTCAGGTGCCGAACAGTCTTCAGGTGCCGAGTGAAGATCAGGTGCCGAGCATGATCTAAGTACCGAGCATTATTCAAGTGCCAAGTCTTAAAGGATGTTGAGCAAGATAGGAGCATATATAGAAACTGAGTTATAGTAGATGCCGAGCATCAGGAAGCAGTAAGTGCCGAGTAACTCAGAATCAGCATAAGAGTTTGAAACTTCACAAACTCAGATGTAAACCATTTTCATAGCCGACATAAGACAAATTTTGAAAGATTTAAGTGATAAGATCAAATCATTTATATTTCCTATGCAATCTACATGCAGCCAATAAGAAAAATGGAGAAGGCATGCAACCAATAAGAGATGTGCAAGGAATAAGCAAAAATCAGAGATTAAATATGGATCGTAGATCCATACCTAACCCTAAGTCTTCGAGTGTCTTTATAAGGAAGACGAAATCGGATTGAGCAGTGAGAGCATAAAAAAAAAGAAGGGAAAAATGTATAAGGAAGTCTAATATCAGAGAGAAGAGAATTAGATCACAGAGGATCAAGATCAGAGAGAATAGATCAAGTGCATGTATTCAGCAATCGAAGGATTGTAAGCCATCAGGTTTATCATACCTAATACTCTTTAACCATTGTATTAGAGAGAAAATCCTATGATGATAGGTTAGCTTAGCAGCAATTTTATAGATCCTTTAACTAGGTGACTAAATCCTTTGACAGGGTGACACTTCATGTAAAAGTGTTTGTAAATCCTTTAACCAGGTCACTATTGATACAGTGTAAAGCCTTTGACAGGGCAGGCCTTTAACAGGGCAGACCATCAGAAGTGGTTAAACATTATTATTGCAGTGATTTTGTGTGTATCATCCCCACCCCAATTTTACCTTCTTATTTCTGGAGGGTTTCTGGGTTACCAAAACTTAAGTGTTATGTGGTGACGCATATTGGTTTCTTATGATTGCTTAATATTTATATGCATGCATGTTTATTCCAAAAATATGTTATTAAGGATTTGAAACAATTAAAAGGCTAGTTCTTCTTATTCAACCCCCCCCACCCCTCTCAGAAGCATTCTTTCCAATAAGGCAATCCAACACAAAGTTGCATGCAATCCTCATTCTTTTATACTTCTACAGAAATAAATACCTTGTTCTAAAGCATTAACTTAGCATAGGAGGGTAGGATGTTCAAGAACACAATTGCATTTACTCAAAATATTTCCATATCTTCATTTTTGTAAGGCCCCTTCCCTAGTACTTTATTTTAAAACGTAATACCATGAATATGATTAGATCTAGGAGGAATAAAGGAGATGAGGTGTTATGTTTCTTGTCATAGATTGTTACCGTACACCTTATGATAGAGTAATGGTAAGAAGGTTTTGGAATCTAAGTATGCCTTGATTGACATTTTCCTTATCAATAATGAACCTGGGATCTTATTAAGACTGGTGCATATTTTAGATATTGTTGTGCTAAGTATAATGTTTGAAATCACATTAGGTTGATAAGCTAAGACCCTATGGAATAAAGACTTGAGAGGTCACAACTTAGAAACTATGTCGATGGGTTCATAATATTTTATGACCTATTAGGATAATTGAATTAGATGGTTATTATGGAAAGATGAATCAACACCCACCCTTATGAATATTACTAATAGACATATGATGAAAATCGTTATCAAATTTGGATAAAGGTCTGCATGGTAGAACTCGATATGATGTAGTGTAATAAGTCAATTAGGTGTATATCTTGGTATTTATAAGGAAAGATTTTATGGACCAATAAGTATAATTGGTTTATTCTATGTTGGATTCTGAAACTATGTGACATGACTATGTGAACATCTTGTTACCTAAAATAATTGATACACTTTATAACGTATTATCTCATAATGATAACGGGATATTGTTAGTAACCAAACTATATTTACCTAAATCAAAGGGATATTAGTTGAGATGTTTACATTCTGATAATTTTGACCTAAAATATGTATTTGGAATTAATCTTCATGTTGGTTGATTTAATAGTATAGATTCAACATTCCATCATTATGATAGGAAATGAATTTTGATGTGGTTCAGAATACTAGTTGATCTTTTGATTAGAATATTAATGTTGATATGCAGATTTTGATATCTTAATGTTTTGAATGATTTTTATATGAAAATGATTAGAAAAAAAAAGGTTAATTATGGAAATTTGAATATGTTGATTTTGGAAATGTTAACATTGTCATGCATCTATACACATGTATTTTTATATGATTTTCATTGGATCATTGATGCTCGAGTTTAGTGTGCAAGAAATTGAACCATGGAATTTAATCGGGGAAACAAGGTCCAAACTTATGTGAACACAGTTTAGCCAAGGTGAATCTTGGAAGATTAAAAAGCCTCATTGTGATGTGTTTTATTTCATAATTTATGTAAGCTTTCATGTGTGTGGTGAATTTAAATTCATGAGTAAGTAGGGACATGTCATTGTGATGTGTAATGTGTTTTAATGTCACTTAACACTTGTAGTTATTTATGTGTTGATGACATGTCACCTAGGGTTCTGGTCATGGTTATACTTAATCTTAAACTAATTACCTCTCATATGATTAAGTCTGTCCACTTGGAGAAAGGATAGGATGGGTCACCATCAAGAGAAATTCGAATTCAAACTTGACAAGGATTTTGGAGGGTCAATAGGTGATCCGAAAGTGCCATTTTTGTGAAAATAAGCTACCCATGTGTTAGCATAACATGTTAGGGGCCTAAATTTGACCATTTTATTGCTTAGCTAGCCTAGGGGACCCTTGAACCAATGCATTCTTCCACCAATTCGAAAATTGAGTTGTCCCATCAGTTCAACCCCATCTTTGCTCTTAGTAAAAAGTAACAAATTTGGTAGGGACAAGTTTGTAAGAGGGAGTGGCTTGGTGTTTTTGCCAAAAATAGATAGTGGGAAATCCTTTTTGGGAGACTTGGACAAACTAGTGGGGTGTTCACCCACTCTCCAAGTTTAGAGACAATTAGGGTTTGGGAGGAAGCTAAGGAAATAGGGAGCTCTTCTAAAACTTTCATATACATTAGCTTGCACAAAGGTTGGTGCCCATTCCATGATCCTCATTACTCTTGTTCATTGTTTAGAATACTTGTTCATATTGTGAATGGAAATATGTAATGTATGTGGTGTTGTATTTGTTGTTATGTGTAAATGTTGTGATGAATTTCTCCTCATTTTTATTTATTCTCTTGATTTTGTGTGTGAAATGTTGTATGGGTGTGAAGGCTTCACTCACCCTTGGGAGGAAAGAGATGCCTCGGGTGAAGGGGTTAGTTGGGCTCAACATTGAAGTTGAGAGATTTTCCTCTTGGAGAGGGTTTTGTTGTTCATGGAGTATGGGCTCCATTGAAGCCATATGCCTTGTTTGATAGCCTTGAAGAGGAATTTGTATTATGGGAGGTATAAGAGTATTGAGGTGATGAGGAGGAAGTATTTTGGTAGCCTTGAAGAGGCATTGTGCATTTGCAAAGGTATACAAGTATATGGATATGGAATTTTCCTCTTTGGAGAGCCCACCTTCACCCATTGTTTCATGATTCCAATGGTGATTCATTGTGTTAAACCTTGGAGGGTTGTAAATATCTTGTGATATTGTATTTTCATGCATATTAAATGTTCGAGTGCAACCCCATTTGAGCCTTGTTTCCCTACTCGGTGGGTGGCTCCTTAGAAGCCTAGGATGGGAGGTGAGCCTCCATGGTTCTTGTGTATTTATTTTGCTATCTTTTCCTTGGATCCATGAAGACATTAGGGTCTCTCCATCTCATTATGGAAGAAGCAAAAGATATGTCATTCTAGAGTATATATGGAAGGATGAAATCCTCCTCCATTTGCAAAGTCAAAACCTCCATAGTTGTTTTGTGTGATATATTTGGAAGGAGAAATCTTCCTTGGGCAAAGTTCCCATTTGTTGATTTGTGTATTGTGCTACAAAAGGAACTCTCCATTTTGTGTATATCATTGTGAAGAATGGTTTCATGGAAGAAAGAAAGTAATTTTGGATGTCCTATTAACTTTTTGCATTGTAAGATTTATTGTGATGAATCTAGTTGCATTGAAAGTGAGGGATCAACTTGTCCTGGTAGACACATATGAAATGCAAAGAGATTCTTTTTAATGGATAGTCATAGTGTTGAATGCCCAAGCAACATAAATATAGAATTGTATTCATTTGGATTTATGAATCAACATTAGTAAATGCATCTCAAAGTGATGGTGTACATTTAATAGCTTCAATTACATAATTCCAATAGGAAGAAATTTCAAGTCTCTTAGCGATAGATAATGATAATATAACTCCTCCATATTAGATCTTGTTTAAATTTGAGTACCCATACTCCATTTATTATGATAATTACTCTGGTTAAAAACCATTACCTATGTGATGCATTGAAATGTAAGATAATTATCAAAAGAGGACTCTTGGTATCATATAGATAGATAGATAGATAGATAGATAGTGAAAAATAAACCTTATAAAAGAAAATAATGTCAAAATATTACTAACCCATGTACTTAGCATTGTGATTGATTAAAGAGAATGGAGCAACTAGGAATACCTTCTCATAAAAGAGACCTGTGCATGCACATTTACCTCTCTAGATTTTGTATGGGAGAGATCATTAAATCTCGTCCCCATTACAGTTCAATAAAATATTACTAGAGAATATTCCATAATATCCTGACCCCTAAAGAAGCCTATGCCACACATCACATGTACTTAATATATGCAATATAATAACAACAATATTATAACATAAGATATAAAACTACACCTCTACCTAAAGGGAGTCATGTGACCTTGCATAATAACTTTCAAGGATAGTCAGAAAAAAAGAAAGAAAGAAAAAGATATAATGGTACCCATCTGCCTCCCTAAGAGAATAGCATCTCATCCTTTATGTATCTCTAGCCCATCGGCCTATGTGCCTAGGGAAAGTTATTAACATACAAAAATATACAAATAATAAATAAAATAAAATGAAGACAAACTTAATGTTCTCCACGACACAATACCAATCCCACGCCTTGTTGGGCACCCAAGGAGATAGGAACCATCCCTTTGTTTAAGTCAAAGTAGTCCCCACCAAAGTTGTCCTCTCACATCGAGCATTGGGGAGGTGTCCAAGGAAAAATGCATTTGGAAGGGTTTCAAAAAAGATGCATAAAGTAAGAATGTCTATGTGAGTGGACTTGACCTTTTTCCAAGGAAGATGTTAAAAAATGGGAGGAATGGGGAGCAGTGCGTAAACCTTGGGGAAGGATTTTAGAGTGTTAGCAAAAAAAAGAAAATGTAGGAGATTGGGAAGTATGCATAGGTGGGGCGCAAGCGCTTGATGGTAGTGGATTGGTTGATGGAAAAAGTTAGGAATATATTAAATGATTAGAATGTATTAATGCATACTTAGGGAGTAGTATTGAGACCATTAGGTGTTAAATGAGTTTTAGTCATGTAGTTAGAAATTAATATATATTGGGAATTTATTGAGTGGGATTTGAAATTCAATAATGGTCAGTGAAAACTTAGTGTAGATGGATGTTATTTATCTATGCATATTAAGGCATATATATAAGCTTAAATAGTATAGAAGTAGGTAGATTTTTGTAACCAACTTGGTTAATAAGGAAGTATAAACTAGTAGGAAGTGATAGTAGATCAACTGAGTTAGTAACTAGTATAAGGAGTGATTGGAATTACAATCATTATAGGAGGCAAAATTATATGGGTTTAGATTTTTATGAAGAGAATAATAAAGTTAGTAAATAGTGACTAGACAACTAGAGTTTGGAGTAGGGATTATTTCAGTAGCGAAATATTAGTAAATAGCTAATGGAATTAAAATAATGTTCAGGATGTTTAGTAAAGTGGAACTATTGAAGTATAAGGTAAATGTCTAAATAATAAATAATATTTAACATATATTTAACATTTTAGATCCAAAATTAAATTAAATTGTACTTCCTTGATAGGGATATACATGGAAAATTTTAGAATTATATTGATCAACAAGTAGTTTTGCAAAATGTTTGCCTATCATGAGTTATCCATAGAAATACCTAAGTAGGTGATTTAACTTGATACTTATTTGATCTTATTAAATGATCTCATAAATAGATTTAAAATTAGATTTCCTGAAATATGAAATTATGTGGAAACAACATATTAATATTTTTTTTAAACACGTAAATAACATAGTAGGAGATAAATGAACAATTTCTTTAAAAGCTTCTCAAACCATCTTGTAGTACCTTAAACTAAGAATGTGGCTCTTCGATCAAGTAAATCATGCTTCCACCACCCTCATAGAAACATACTAAGCCTTATCAGATTCACGTGTGTACCCAACCTGGAAGTAAGATTCAAACCTCCAATACTCTATGAAGGATCAATTCGATTGAAGGCTTAAGGTTCTATTGCAACCCTACAATCATAACCGATGGTTATCCCAAACCTTTAGCCTTCTATAATCTAGTATAGTAGTGCTTAGTTCCTTATGTTTTGTCTTAGATGTTACCTTTAAAAATTAAAATTAAAAAATTTTGAAGTTGTGTTTTGCATTGAATTTAGGGCATGACAATTTTTTGTATACCTTGTAATTATTTCAAGTACTTACTTTGGCACCCTAGTTTAGTTTCATCTACATTCATTTTTCCCATAAAGATAATTTTTTAACATTTTATTTAACCTTACACTTTGATACATGTATGACCTTAGTTAGGGATCCCCAAATATTTTTACAGCCATTAGTTCGAAATCCTTTGTTATCATAGCTTCTATCACTAATTCAACTTTGCAATCCAAAATATATTTGTTTTTATTATCAACTAATTAAAACAAGGACATCTAATGACAAATATATTTTTATATTGTTTGAGTAGATAGGATAAGAATCCTGGATAGATATGTCCTAATTAGTGTTAAATATGATTGTACTACTTAGGAAAGTAATGAGAAAAATTTGTAGAACTGTTGTTGAACACAAAGATCATATTTTTGAAAAAATACAAAATAATTAAAAATAATAATGATGTTTTTAATAAAATGCATGCTAGATATTTAATAATGGACCAATAAACTCAATAATAGATAAATTGTGATTTCAAATTATGAATAGAGGTTGCAACACGAGGATTGTATGCCTAGTTGATGGGACATCATATGAATCTTATTCTTTATACCGGAGCATGTAACTTTGTAATCAATTTTAGTTCCCCATGTTAAGTCTGTCAAAGATTTCTTTCAATGATTTTAATTTTCTTCCATAAAGAATTAAAAAGGCAAAGTGTTTCTGGTAAACAGATCAATATTTTTACTAAATCTTCATTTTAAAAAATGTTTACTCTTTTCTATATTATAAAAAAACTATAAAATCAAACATAATAAGATCATTCACACTATAGACTAGTGGGATATGCTCCTATGCACAAGAAATTCTACTATAATGTGATGAATTTTAGAGAAAAATTTGGTGTGCAAGTGTTTGCATCTACTATATAACTAAAGCTTGTAGTGAACTTGCATTGATAATGCAATAAGCTTAGAAATAAGAATCTTAGAAAAGCCCAGCTTGCAAGACCAAGGTATAGAGTCCTAGATTGGATGGAAGTTTAAGAATATGAAGCATAGAGACATAGAGACCTATGTTGGAAATATAGATGGAATAATTGAGAGGGGGGGTGAATTAGTTACCACAAAAACATATCCATAGATCCCTTAGATGTCTGATAAAACTAATTATTGTTGTCACTCGGTAAACATACTGAAAATGTTGTAACTCGATAAATACAGTGTATGTTTTACTTTAGCAAATTTAACATCAATAGTAATAATTTGCAAACATGAGAGAAAAGAAATGAACACAAGAGACACTAGATTTAACGTGGAAACCCAATATGGGGAAAACCACCAATGTAACTAGTTATCGTTTTCACTCTTCTGAAGTGAGCCCTATTAGAAGCCAACCTAGTTAAAGGTTACAAAACACACTGTTAGGTGTGACCTTGTTAGAGGATTTAATCACCCTTTTAGGAATGGCCTTGCAAGAGGTCTTAAAACAATTCAATGGAAATATCACCCTGTTAGAGGATTTACAAATGGCTGTTAAACCAACTCTATTAAGAGATTTTGGATCACTGCTACAATGGTAAGAAAGTAACAATGAAATGACTTGAATGAGATGCAACTGAATTGCTAATTATAGATCTCTATTCTAATTCATACTAGATCCTTCCTGATTGAATGTTACTTTGCTACTCCACAAGGATATCTAACTATCCTTCAAATTTTCTCACACTTTCCTTATTAATCAATCAAATACACTTGCATACTGTCACATTAGAATCTCAACTTGACCTTTCATTTATACCATCCAGATTATCAAGTCAGGTCAATTAAAAATTACAATGACCAATAAACATTACCATAGTCAGCTAGAATCAATACTTGAAATAATTAAACTTCAAATCCCAAATCAACAAAATCCTTCATTGGTCAACCCAGCTCAGTAAACACTGGTCTTGACATGATTTCCTATGTTAACCAACAGAAGCTTGGTTAACACTACGAACTTGCAAAATCCTTTGGCAACCAAGTGAACTCAGTGAACACTGACTCTGACCAACTTTCCTTCGTTAACCATGAGAGCTCGGTTAACACTGCTTTCGGCCATAAATTCCTTCGACACCCGATTGAGCTCGATAGATACTGTCTTCACAAAGTAATCTCCAGGAATGCTCGGTAGACACAAAAAATTGTCTTGCTGATCAAGTGAGCTCGGTAAGCACAGAGTGACAACTGATATGACATTTTTGTAACATCAAAGACAACACACAATTAGACAATTATATCCAACAATCTCCCTCTTTGACATTGATGGCAACACAACATGTCATAGCATAATGAAATTTGAAAACAAGACTTTCTATGATAGAAAGTTTCTCCCTCTTAGATTTTATGCCACAAACTTCTTTAGTGCAGTAATCTCCCCCTATGAAGGAATCACATAGCTTCTTCCCTAAACAAATTTCAGAAAGATATGATGGTAAATTCTCTCTCTTTGACAACACATGCCAAAGACAACACATATTAAATGAGTATCAATGTACCTTGAGTACTGATTCATATGCAATGTTCTCTTGATTATGTTGCATCAGCTAATACATCTACAACTAGGTTCCTGTTGATGCATCACTAAAACTTCATTTAGTGGGCTTCAGATAAGGGAATAACCCATAACTTACCTCTTAGATACAAAAATGCATCCTTAGGTAATGGCTTGGTAAATATGTTTGCAATTTGTTCTTTTGTATGCACATATTCCAATCTGATTTCTTTGTCCTGCACCAATTCTCTGACAAAATGATATTTTATAGCAATATTCTTGGTTTTGGAATGCATCACTGAATTCTTTGATATGTTAATTGCAATTGTATTATCACAATACATGACAACTGGTTCTTTAATCTCAAGCTTCATGCCTTCTGACAACTGTTTAAACCAAACAATGTTAGAACAATTCACTACTACTGCAACATATTCTACTTCTGCTATGGATTAGGATGTGCAATTTTGCTTCTTACTTGTCCAAGATACCAACCTTTTACCAAGAAAGAATGCTCCACCACTTGTGCTTTTTTCTGTCATTAATATATCTTGTCCAATCAGCATTAGTAAATACTTTTAAGTCCAAATTTCCTCCAAGTTTATACCATAAACCATAGTCTTTAGTGTCTTTCAAATATCTCAAGATTCTTTTGATTGCCATCATATGATTTTCTGTAGATTTTGTCGAGAATCTTGCCACTATACCAACTGCTAAAGCAATATCATGTCTTATATGAACTACATACTGTAATTTTCCAATCATAGATCTATATAAGGTTTGATCTACCTCTTTTGAATCATCATATTTGGTAAGCTTTAGTCTAGTACACATGGGGGTTCCAACTAGTTTTGAATCTTCCATACCAAATTTCTTGAGTATCTCCTTGTTGTACTTAGACTAAGTGATGTAGATACCATTCTTACTCTGTTGTATCTGAAGTCCAACAAAGAATTTAATCTCACCAAACATTGACATTTCAAACTCTTTTTTCATTTGCTCTAAAAATTATTTGCATAGATCATCATTCCCTGTAAATAGAGTGTCATCCACAAATATTTATGCCAATACAATCTTGTTATCTAGTCCTTCCTTGATGTACAAACTACTGTTATCATTAGTTCTCTGAAAACCAATCCATATAAGGTAGTTGTGCAATCTCTCATACCATACTCTAGGAGCTTGTTTCAAACCATAAAAGGCTTTGTGCAACTTGCAAACCATGTCTCTTTTGTTTGGATCAACAAAACCTTATGGTTGTTCAATGTAGACTTCTTCATCAAGAATACCATTGAGAAATGCAGATTTAACATCCATCTGATATACCTTAAATCCTTTATGTGTTGCATAAACAAGGTCCTAACACCTTCCAATCTTGCAATAGGAGCAAAAGTTTCACCATAATCAATTCATTCTTCTTGAGAGTAGCCTTTACACATCAATCTAGCTTTGTTTCTTGATACCTTACCATCTTCATTCAACTTATTCCTGAATACCCATTTTGTGCCAATCACATTTTTGTCTTTAGGCCTAGGAACAAGAGTCCAAGTTTTGTTCTTTCTATTTTTTCTATTTCTTCATTCATAGCCTTAATCCAACTTTCATTTTTCAATGCATCTTTAAGAGTTCTAGGTTCAAAATCAGTAAGTAAACATGTACCTTTCAGCTTACTTCTTGTCATAGAACCTTCTGATTTATCTCCAATAATCTAATATGGTGCATGATGCCTTTTGACATACTTGGCTAATATAGGTTCCTTTCCTTTTGAATGAATTGTACTATCTTTATTTTGAATTTCAACTTCTATCTTTGGTTGTTCTGTCTGTGACTCAGGTCCTTCAGACTCGGTAGGCATTGGCTCGGTAGCTTCAAAATGTGACTCGGGTCCTTGTGACTCGATTTGAACTTCTTGCAACTCAGTGACTAAGGAAGACTCTGGAGTAGAAGTCTCCTTATTGACAAGTGCATCTGGCAATGTATCAAGTTCGATGTAAACAAATCTCCTGTAGTCTTATGGTTCCTTTTTGCTTTCTTCTTCAGTCATTTCTGCAAACTCATCAATTCTCACATGTGCACTTTTTATGATTTTATGAGTAGACAAATTCAAACGCCTATATGTCTTACTTCTACAAGAATATCTTAAGAATATACCTTCATCACCTTTCACATCAAATTTTCCTTTTCTAGATTCTTTCAAGATATAACATTTACTTCCAAATACTTTCAGGTAACTTACATTGGGTTTATAGCCATACCATAACTCGTAAGGAGTTTTATATGAGTCCTTCAATTGTACTTGGTTTAAGGTATGAACTGTAGTGCTAATAGCTTCCTTCCGATATTTGATAGCAACATTTTTTTCAATCATTAGAGTTCTTG
The DNA here is from genome assembly GCA_028749045.1 of Cupressus sempervirens. Taxonomy (NCBI): domain Eukaryota; kingdom Viridiplantae; phylum Streptophyta; class Pinopsida; order Cupressales; family Cupressaceae; genus Cupressus; species Cupressus sempervirens. The sequence goes on along the minus strand of CM053788.1, from coordinate 75,990,340 downwards.
CACAATCCATGATGGATCTATTTCTCCTTTTAGCTATACCATTCTACTTAGGAGTTCTAGGGGTTGACACCTATCTTTTGATTCCTCTTTCAATGCAAAATTTATTGAATTCATTGGAGATGAATTCACAACCTCTTTTTGATCTTAAGCATTTTAGTCTCTTCCCTATTTCTTTCTCTACTCTTGCTAGATACTATTTGAATTTCACAAATGCTTCTGACTTCTCTCTTAAATACATCACAGTCATCATTCTAGAGTAATCATTAACAAAAAGAATAAAGAATTTCTCTCCACTGTAGCTTTCTATTCCAATAGGTCCACATAAATCAGTATGCACTATTTCCAAGATATCTTTAGATTGATAGTTTTTTCTTTTAAAACTAGTCTTTCCCATTTTCCCAATTTGACAATTCTTGCATAAACCAACATATGGTTTCTTCAAACTAGGAATGCCTCTCACTTTTCTAAATTTTCTTATTTTCACCATGTTATCAAAATTTACATGACATAACCTTTTGTGCCATAACCAACTTTCTTCAACTTGAGCAATAAAACATGAGCAATCACCAAGATCAAGATAGAATAGGTTACCTTTTGTTTGTTTACCCAATCCAATCAGTTTTCCTTTGTCATCCAGCAATCTTGCCTTGCCATGCATAAATTTCACCTTGAATCCAATGTTGATTAGTTGTGCTAGACTTAGTAGATTATGTTTTAGTCCTTCAACCCAATAGGCATTGTCACATACAAGTTCTTTGGTTAATGAGATTTGACCTTTCCCTTTTATGCAACAAGGTTCATTGTTTCCAAACCTTACACTACCACCATCATAGTCTTCAAAGTGTTCAAACTTTTTTTTGTCACTAGTCATATGATGTGAACATCCATTATCTATAATCCATGTATCATTTTTTCTCACATGAGAGATAAGTGCAACCTTATCTTCTTCATCATCAAATTCATCTTTCACAGCAATGTATACTATTTCATCTTCACTATTATTAGAATCTTTAGCCATAAAACAAGTCTTCTTACCTTTGTCCTTGAATAATTTGTGATTTTTGAAATCCTTCTTGCCATTGCACTTGTGACTTTTCTTCTCATCCTTGCTTTCTTTGTTTGGGCACCTAGCAGCAATATGACCAATTTCTTCACATGAAAAATAAATTAGGGGAACTTTACCTTTATATTTTCCTCTGCCTCTAGAATATTTCCTTGCAAGTAAAGCTTCAACAACTTAAAGATCACTATTAGAACTTTTTTCTGATTCTTCTTCACTTTCTGACTAAATGTCCTTTATTTTCTTGCCTTTCTCCTTAAGTGAAAGCTTGGCCTCAAATGCAGATTTAATATTCTTGGAAGCTAGAACATAATTGTCATAGTTGTCTAGCTTAAAAGTTGTCAATCTTCCCGCTAAGGTATCCAAAGTTATCTTATGATTTGTCTCACACCTCCTTTCTTGAATGGTAGATACTCTAATTGCATAGATAGGAAGCAATGTTCTGAGAACTTTACTTACAACAGTTTCTTCTTTGATTTCTCCTCCAGATGCTTTAATTGCACTGACACTGGCTTTGATTCTTTCCGCATATTTGGCAACATTTTCATCTTCTTTCATTCTCATCTGATCAAACTATCCTCTAAGGCTTTCATCTTTGGCTCTCCTCACATTGTCATCACCACCATAGATGTCCTTTAGCTTATTCCACATTTCAAAAACAGTTTTGCAGTCCTTGATATCATCAAATTCCTCATAGCTAAGAGCAGATGCAATATCTATCATCATGGTGTTATGGTTCTTTTTCTCAGCAATATATCCAACAGATAATGTACCAGTAGGAGTTGTGTATTCTTCATCAAGGTATTTGCATCCTGAATCACCAATGGAAGCTAGATGAAGTCTCATGAGTCCCTGCCATGTTAAAAAGTTGTCTCTGTTAAGCTTTGGAATTTCTCTCTAAGACATCCTAATCTTTAGCTTAGGTCCTTGAAACCTTTCTTGCAAGCACCAAAAGCTCTAGTGCCAATTGTTAGAAATATAGATGGAGTAATTGAGAGGGGGGATGAATCAATCACCACAAAAACATATCTACAGATCCCTTAGATGTCTAATAAAACTAATTACTGCTATCACTCAATAAACATATTGAAAATGATGTAACTCAGTAAATATAGTGTGTGTTTTACTTTAGTAGATTTAATATCAATAGTAATAATTTGCAAGCATGAGAGAAAAGAAATGAACACAAGAGACACCAGATTTAACGTGGAAATCCAATATAGGAAAAACCACCAATGTAACTAGTTACTATTTTGACTCTTCTAAAGTGAGCCTTGTTAGGAGCCAACTTGGTTAAAGGTTACAAAACACACTGTTAGGTGTGACCTTATTAGAGGATTTAATCACCCTACTAGGAGTAGCCTTGCAAGAGGTCTTCAAACAATTCAATGGAACTATCACCCTATTAGAGGATTTACAGTTGGTTGTTAAACCAACTCTATTAAGAGATTTTGGATTGTTGCTATAATGGTAAAAAAGTAACAATGAAATGACCTAAATGAGATGCAACTAAATTGCTGATTATAGATCTCTATTCTACTTCATACTAGATCCTTCTTGATTGAATGTTACTTTGTTGCTCCACAAGGATATCTGACTATCCTTCAAATTCTCTCACACTTTCCTTCTTAATCAATCAAATACACTTGCATACTCTCACATTAGAATCTCAACTTGACCTTTCATTTATACCATCCAGATTATCAAGTCGGCTCAATTACAAATTACAATGACCAATAAACATTACCATAGTCGGTTAGAATCAACACTTGAAATAATTAAACTTCAAATCCCAAATCAACAAAATCCTTCATTGGCTGACCCAGCTCGGTAAACATTGGTCCTGACATGATTTCCTATGTTAACTAATAGAAGCTTGGTTAACACTGTGAACTTGCAAAATCCTTTGGCAACCGAGTGAACTCAGTGAACATTGACTCTAACCATCTTTCCTTCGTTAACCATGACAGCTTAGTTAACACTACTTTTTGCCATAAATTCCGTTGACGCCCGAGTAAGCTCGGTAGATACTGTCTTTGCAAAGTAATCTCCAAGAATGCTCGGTAGACTCAAAAATTTGTCTTGCTGACCAAGTGAGCTCGGTAAGCACAGAGTGACAACTGATATGACATTTTTGTAACATCAAAGATAACACACAATTAGAAAATTATATAAAACAACCTAGACTTGAGAATGTCAAAATTTGTAGGCATTAGATTACTAGCACAACAGTAAACAACTAGTCACCAACCCCATATTTCAGGTCTAACCACAAGCCTATAAATTTTGAAGCAGCTCCAAAATCCTAAGATAATAAATTAATGGCTAATAGTAATAAACATACAATCTGAAATAGGTAATGCTCTTCTTTGAAAAGAATGTATTTTTTGTTTTAGAGTAAATACTCAAAAACATTTCTTATGATCTAAAGAATTAATGCAAGAGCATCCTAGGCTTGCTCGCAATCCTACATGATGGTGTGGTTTGGCTTTGGAGTTGGGGAACTCAGTCAAAGAAAGATGTGTGACTCAGTTAAAGAAGGAGGAGGTACTCAATTATTGAAGGCACTCGGCATGCATTGGGAGCTTGGTGATGTTGGTTGCAGTGTTGACCGAGTAGCTCGGTCATTGAAGGGACTCAGTTACTAAAGGAGGAACTTGAAAATAGCGTTGCCCAAGTTGGCTTGGTCAATGAAGGGGTTGGTTATGCTTGGGAGATTTGGTGATTCTCGGTTATGGTTTCTGACACTCAGTCATGTCTTGGTCTCTGTGGTGCCCAAGTTGTCTATAATGTGAGCCGACCTTGGCATTTTTTTATATAATATATTTAATTTGTGTTGTAGCTGACTTGTGGCTTGCATGGGCATTTAATGTAAGGGTTTATTTTAATTTGTATTGGGCTAGGTTGACATGTGGCTTAGTTGGGTATAAGTAGGGGTGTTTTCTTGAGTCTTAATGGAGAATTATCTAGCTTGGAGAAGAGGATGTGGTGGAAGAGAAAATTTTGAGAAGGACTGGTAGCTGAGGCTTGGGAAGCAAGGAGATTGTTGGGTGGGCTTGCGAGCACAAGTTGAGATCTTCCTTGGAGGTTTCTACCAAAGTGTGGATCTGGACTAGCTAGTGTTAGGATTGAATCTTAAGGGATCTAGCATAACTATTTTGTAATTGCTATTATATTTTCCCTAACCTAAAAGGCCTTATAGCCAGGCATATTGCATGTAAAGAATTGTTTTATGAATAAAGAGTTACATTTGGTATTAGATTGTGTATCTTGTGTCATGTTTCCATTGTGTGGTTATTTGCAAGGATCTATTTTACCTCTAGTAGGGGTACCCTCAGATCTTCGTTACATTAAGAATACATTGCACGTTACAAAAATATAGAGTACTCTTGCTTTTATTAGAAATTATTGATTAGAAAGGAACTTGAGCATGGAACTAGGATAATTGCTGCTAAAAAAAGTTTTATTTTGGTTATTACGTGTTAATAAAACCCATATGATTTGAACAATAGATAAACTCTCCATTATTACAAGTAGACTTTTAAGAAATTTTAGTGGAAACAAACATAAAATATGCATTACAGAGAATGGGAAAACCAATTAACTAAAAATAAAACTATAATTATCCCTATAGAACCTATGCTTGATAGTGGAACTTTAGCTCTATCATTATCTAAAGCACCAATTATCTACTACAAAGCTAAACCAAAGTCACATTGATGGATTCATGCATGAAATCTGATAGGACCTAGGCCTCTTCTTTTACCAACCCTCAACAACATGTGTTCCCCATCCCCCAATTAGGTGGGTGACCCCAAATGACAGTCACTTTCTCCAGTTCAACTATTTATATATGCGATTTTCCCATTCTATTCAATATTCCATGGGGGTCAAGCTATCCAATTGTTAAGGCTCAAAAATGTTTAACAACACTTTGTGTTAGTGGTGTGAGAGATCTATTTCAAGCAAGAGACAAGTTTTTATTGAAAATACTGCATAATATAACATTATGATTCATGATATTATAACTTAAGAAGAAGAAGAAATATGTATAACCATAATATCGTACCACTTCTTGAGTGCTCTTCCTACAAAGATTACAGAAGGGTAAATTGGTAAAATAATCATTACAGGTTGTATTGATGGAAGTCTTCCCTAACCACCAAGCTATTCCTTTTAGGTTTCCTGTAATGTGAAAAACATGATTGGATGGGTTTTTGGTAAGCACCAAAATGACATATCTCAATAATTTTATTCTAAAATCTCCAAATTTTCTCCAAAAAACTATTTTCCATCTTCCTCCCACCCTCTTCTTTCTTCTTACCGTGTAAACTGTGTGTACGAGTGTTTGTCTTAAGTTTTAACTTTAAAAAATAACAATAGTTTCTTTTTTCATTTGTGATTATTAAAATAATACTTTAAATGTTTAAAATATTAAAAAAAAATCAACTTACAATATCTTAAAATAGACCATGACAAGATCCTTGACCTTCAAATTTGGTGTTTGATCTCTTCTAACAATGTACATTTCCTTGGAGTTTTTTAACCAAATGTTGTCTTGTTTATACTTAAACTATATGATAATTTATAATTAAAAATAAATCAAATTATTATTAGATTTATTTGTTACGACTATATAGTTAAATAAAATCATTTTTATAAATAATAATAATAAATGCACAAGACAAAGCAAGACAATAATTTAACCATTTCAAAAATAAGAACATCTGGAAGTAATAATGACTCCTTTCATTTCCAAATGAGACATCTCCCAAAATGGTGAATAATATTTCTAGAACCATTTAACAAAGAAACATGTATCCTGGAAGATGCAAAGTGAAGCCACGAACGATTAGTTTAAGAAAGAGAAGATCCAATGACTATATATGAGTTAAGGAAAATAAAAACAATATGATCCATTAATAAATAAACCTTAGAAAAATTAAAGAGAGGAAGTACAAATGACAAATAATTAGAGGCTAATTATCCAATCACTTATTTAGTGATTTATTTGATGGTTTATTTATTTGTTTATGTTTAGGTGACAAATTATTTGTAACTAATTATCCAAACACTTATTTAGTCATTTATTTGGTAGTTTATTTAGTATTTTATATTTGATTGATCTTGTTATTTTAGTTGGTGATCAAATTAGTCACCTATACATATAAATTCCAAAGAAATAATGGAATTTGATTAGTTTTAGTCACGTGACTAAAAATTTTAGTGGTGTGACTAAATGTTTTAGACACAGTCACATATTTGCCAAAATGTACTAGTGATGTATGATTTTATGAATACCAAGGCAAAGTGTAAGCTACTGAAATAAAATCTTAATGTGTTTGAAGATAAGGATGAATGAGGATTTTGATCTATCTTTTGAGCATTCCAAAAGGATCTAAAACCCTCATTGGGTCATGTATTGAAAAATCCACAAGATTCCTTTATAAGGATAAATCAAGAACAAATTAGAAGTTGTTGAGAGGAAGACTATTTGAAGATATTGTAGAGATTTAGTAAAGCAAAGCTATCAAGCAAAGATAGAGGGTGAATTGGGTGAAAATAATAATAGGAAGGTGATGAATCATTAGATAACATAAAGGATATGCATGAGCATGGGGTAGATGCATTCATACATATTAGTTTTATAGTATTACTTTGTTGTTATTGTATTTCTCAAATCCCTTAAGCATGATGAGTCTTAACAAGCCTTATATTGTAAATATCCTAACTGAATACACATTTGAAGAGTGTTGTGAAAATACTTTAACAAGGTGGACTTTAGAAAATCCTATTGTGTTACTCCTAACAAGGTAAATCATCAAAAGTGATACTTTTTTGTGCTCTAACCAAGCACCCTTTATGCTATAGTGTTGAAGGATTTGTGGTTAGCATCCCCATTGCAGTTTTTACCTCTAACCAAGGGATACTATGAGACCAAAAAATTGTGTCATTTTTAGTTATTGTCATAACTATTAGATTTGATTAATTTATTCAACAAATGTTCTTAAGTTTATGAATGCAAAACGAGGACACAGACAAATTGGTATTAGTGGTTAAAAGTTTTAGAAGGTACTAATTCACCCCCTTCTCAGCACCTTAACTTTTTAAAAAAAATTCCAACAATGAAAAGCCTTGAAATCACACAAACCTCATAGAAGCCAAAACCTACGTGTTACTCAATATGTTAGTAAATGAAAACACCTTGAGAAAGAATAAGGATAAGTTCTTTGACGAGATAGAATTAAATTGCAAAAAAATGGGAAGACAATCCACAATAGGTCTTCATCATGTAACCAATTGCGCATAAAAAAATAACATGAACAATAAGTGTTGCCCCAAGAATAACAAATTGGAACATAAAGCATGAAATATTATTTGGTCCATGCAAGATTGCCAAGAAACCCAAGATGCTCCTGCATTAGACACCTAGGGTAAATAAGGATTGATGTCCACATCAAGAAGCCCTAATATTCTGAGAAGAATTATAAAGATCTAACTCATCTTGAGAGATCCATGAATTGTCTTCAACTGGTTTAATTTTCCACTAAACTAGGTATTCCTTGTAGTATTTCCCTCGAGTGCTCTTTCTCACTCTAGTATCCAAGATTCATTCAATTCCCTTTGTTTTCTTCTTAGGATAATCAAGATTATCAACCACCTCTTCATCAAATTTAAAATACTCATAGATGTTTGAAATGTTTAATACAGGTGAAATGTCTATGTCTTCATGTAATTCTACTTCAATAGCATTTTCACTATCATATTTCCTCAAGATTTTACAAGGTCCAAACTTCCTCATCTTTAGTTTTCTATATGTACCAACTCAAAATTTGTTTTTCTTCATGTGTACCATCATTTCATCTCCAACCTCAAAAGTTTTATGCCTTCTTTTCCTACTCGCTCTCTCTTTATATCTATGATTTTGTTATCTAGATTAATTTTCACTTCTTTATGCAAATTCTTTGTAAAGTCCACAAATTCCTCTGCTCCAACATTGTTCTTCACTTTAGTATTCAAGCTTCTCAATTCAATAGTACCTCTAGGATGTATACCATTCAAAGTCTCAAAAGGAGTCTTCTTAGTGCTTTTGTTTACTTAATTGTTATATGCAAACTATGCTTGTGCCAAAATCAAGTCCCAATTAGTACGTTTATCTCCAATAAAGCATCTCAACAGGTTACCCAAACTCTCTTAGTTTGTCCATATGTTTGTGGATGAAATGTAGATCTAAACTTAAGCTTAGTATTCAACTTCTTCCAAAGTGTCCTCCAAAATAACCCGTAAACTTTGTATCTTTATCTCAAGAAATAGTCTTTGATAATCCATGTAATCTCACAATTTCTCTAAAAAATATATTTATTATGTGTAATCATATTCTTACACTAAGACAAATATATATATATATATATATATATATATATATATATATATATATATATATATATATATATATATATATATATATATATATATATATATATATATATATATATATATATATATATATATACGAGCTTGTAAGACCATAAAATTAAATCTAAAAATATTTAAGACCAAATTATTAGGTGGGTTGTCATTAGATTTAAATAAACAACTTTATTTCAGTCACAATTTTGAATTGGCATATATGTCCCATGTTGAACCTATTGGAATTGTTGAACCTTGTTAAACCTTATTGAATCTTTTAAAACCCTTGAACCTTATTGAACATGTTGAACCTGAAGTTCAAAATTACAAATTTTTCCCAAAATCATTTTCCTTCATTCATGTCTTTTGCCTTTTTATTTTCATCAGTGTTGAACATTTTGAATCGGTTGAACCTTGTTGAACCCCTTTGAACCTTTGAACATGGTTTAACCTTATTGAACCACCTGAACTCTTCAAGATTTGGTTCAATAATTATTTCAAATGCTACCCTTTATAAAATGTTATCCTTGCAAAAAGATGACCAAACAAGATTATGAAAACTTCATCTTTAACCATCATTAATGGGATAAGGGCTTTATTTTTATACATTTAAATTGGGGGTTTCATAGGTAGGTTAACAACTATGAGAGCACTATCATAGATAAGAAGGTGAAGATTCCTTGTTTAAAATTTAAGAGACATGCATCTTTATAACAAGAACACTTGTAGACTGGTAGAAAGAGTGGAGGAACAGAAAAAATTAAGTCTTGGATGAAAATGGTGATCAAATTAAAGTGTATATTCTTACTTAGTGATTATCAAGTCAATTTGTTGAGAAAATTACAAAATCTAAAATGAAAGGAATTTACTATGAAGGAATACACTAAATAATTTAATATGTTGGATATCATATCTAAACATCTAGATGATGAAGTTGAAAGGATTGAAAGGTACCTGAATGACTCGGGGATATCTATTCAAGATGAACTTAGTTTGGTCAATATGGAAAGAATTGAAGAAGCTTATCAATTTTCCCTAAAAGAAGAAAAGCTAAACAAACAACATTAACAAAGATAGAGAGGAAGAGGTAATGTATTTTAGAGAAGTAAAGGACAATCATGTGCAGAATGAGGAAGATCACACTTTGATCATAACAAAGGCAAGGTTGAATAGAAAGAAAAAAGTTCATACCAAGGTAAAGGAGGAAATAATCCTAGAAGTAATAATTGCAAAAGAGAATACAAGACTTGTTTTAAGGGCCCTTTTTTAAGTATGGAGAGAAATGGCATAGAGAATTTTAATGTACCCATGAAAATTCAAACATTTTTTGATATATAGATAGAAGAAATGTTCTTGTGAAAGAAGAATCACTAAATTTCATGAATAGATGTGGAGATGGATATAACCTGATCATTATGAGAGCCTTATATAATGAGGAAACTGATGAAGAACTGACAATGACAAAGATTTTGTTCAATACTAGATGTAAAGTTACAAGAAAATGTTGCAAGGTAATCATAGACATATGGAGTTTTGATAATCTAGCATCAAAGTAGTTACTTTTAATTAAGTAAAAGCAGGTTTTCCAGGACTCAAAACCTTTAACAAATTATCAAGAAATTATAAAAATAGTACATGAGCAATCTAAGACAAAACACGGAAAGTCTAACAACATAGTACATGAACTAAAGGCCTCGTAGAGATCAAATACAAACAAAAAATTGGAGGCCAACTATAAACAAAGCTAAAAAAATCAAAAATCAAAAATCAAAAAATCAAAAAGACAGCAAAAAGCCAGCACCCGGATAGCTACATAGTCTGTAGGAGGTCAGCAACTTGATTTGCTAGGATGTGCATGTTCTCCGTAGTAGCCTTCATTTTCGCCATCCTGTTCGCATCACCAACCTTCTTGTAATGAGCCCTTGTTTTTTTACTTGGTCCCTGGTTCTCAGTCACAGTAGGTGAATCATGCCCTTTATCCTGCTCAACCTTTTTCATAAGACTGCTACCATTATCCTCCATTGTCTTTAAAATGCTAGTGTTCTGATCAGCCATCTTCTTAATCATTTTTCAATATTACGCATTCTGGCCTCTAGACTTTCCAGTCTCTTCTTGAAATTAGTATTAACCTTCTCCAAGACCTTGTTTTTATCTTCAACCATTGGGACCTTTTTCATTAAATTTTAATCTCTTCAGCATTACCTATAACTTCCAAAAGTTGATCAATATGTTGACCCAATGCGTGTTCCCTTCTGGTTGTCTTACTAATATGCTCAAAATCTTTGGAAATACTCTACATTTGTTGTTTTAGATTAACAAATTCCTTCATAATGGTCCTAAGATTACCCATAAGCCCTTTTGTGATACCCATCTCCCCCTCATTTGTGTTATTATCAAGGGATTGATCCTTCTCCCCATAATTCTCTTTTTCTAGAGCCATATTCTTGGAGAACTTCACATCTCCTTTCTCTTGAGCCATCATCCTTTTTCTTTTCTTTTCCATTATGTGACTTATAATTTCCTCATTCGAGGGAACTGAAACCCTATCCTCATTCTGGCCCCTTTTCCCCGAACCCTGTCCTCTGCTTCCTTTCTTCTGAGAGCCCCTCCTTCGTCCCTCATCAAAATCACCATCTCTATTGGAATCACTCCCCTTGGCTTTATTATTCTTCTATTGCAAACTGCATCTAATACCCCTTTTAAAACTCAGACTACCTCCCTCCAACTCATCCTCAATATTCGAATCATAGCCTTTCTTCGGGACACTACCCTCAGTTTCATACTCAAATTTTATTAACCCTTGGTTGTAAGCACTACAGGCCAGAAGCCCCTCTATTTCACCAAGTGTTAATGGAAAACATTCTCAATTAAGATCCACAGTAGAGAATGGCCCTATAGGGACTTGAACCTTGGATATAGGCCCTACAAGCAAGAAGCCCCACCATTTCACCAAAGGGACCAATCATCAAAGGAGTTAGTTACCAAGTTGCAATTTCCAAAATGAAGCATGTGAAGCCATATCAAATTGCTTGGATTAAGGATGATCATAAGGTTTTGGTAAGTGATCAATGTCTTGTGAAACTAAAGAATAGATCTTATCATGATGAAGTTCTTTGTTATATTATGTCAATGGGTTGTTGTCATATCTTGTAGGGTAGAACATGATAATATGATGGAAAAAAAAATACATGATGGTAGATTGAATTGGTATATGGTTATGGATAATAGAATGAAACAAGTATTGTTACATTTGGTAGGAGATTTAAAGAGTGAGAATTGTACTACAATGAGAGTTTTTTGGGTTGAAGGAAAGACATTAATAGATGATTTAGAGAAGGATAGTATGTGTTATGATTTGATTCCTAGGAAACCTGATAAGAGAATATCATATGAACAACCACCAAAGATTAAGGAATTAGTGATATTGTTTTAGATAATGTATCTAGTAGATTACCACCTTTTAGGAGCATTAGTCATTTCATGTACTTGATAGTTGGAGAAATATTTCCAAACAAGACACCACACAAAATATGCCATCAGAGAATATAGAGTTGAACATACAATTACAAGAGTTATTACAAAAAGGTTGGATCAAAGAAAGTTTATTCCTTGTGCAATACCAATAGTATTGACACCAAAGAAGATTAGAGAGTGACAAATGTCTAATGATTCTAGAATTATAAACAAGATTGCAATGAGATAAAAAAATTCATTTTCCAAGGATAGATGAAATAATGGATTATTTGAGTGGAGCAAAGTACTTTACCAAGATTGATTTGAAGAGTGGATATCATCATATTAGAATCAAATAAGGGGATGAGTGGAAGACTGGTTTGAATAAATGAAGGTGGAGCAATGCATCTAGTATTTTGATGACATTAATGAATGAGATATTAAATAAGTTATTAGGTAAATTTGTCATTATGTACATGAATGATATTATAATATTCAATAAGAGTAGGAATGAGCACTTGTTGTACTAAGACAAGTATTGCAAAGATTGAAAGAGAAAAAGTTGTTGATTAACCTTTGAAAAATGTACTTTCACAAAGGAAGAGATAGTGTACCTTGGATTTTTATATTTCAACTTAAGGTTTGAAGATGGATGTATCTTAAATAAGTTAAAGTAAATTTAGAATGGGCTACACCAGATAATGTTGGAGAAGTAAGATATTTTCATGGATTGGCAAGTTTCTTCCAAAATTTTATCAGGAATTTTAGTTCAGTTTATATCCTTATGATAGAGACTATGAGAGGATATCAAAAGAATTTTAAGTGGAAACATGTAGCACATAAGATTTTTGAATTATTTAAACAAAAAGTTACCAAACAACCAGTTTTAGCCTTAGTATATCACACTAAGGTATTTCAAGTTCATTCTAATACAAGTGGAAATGTTGTTGGAGTTGTATTGAGTCAAGAAGTAGACATGTTACTTTTTATAGTGATAAATTGAATGTTACTAAGAAGAAATATTTAAAATGTGATTAGAAATTTTATGCCATAGTTTAAGCTTTGGAGAAATGTGGACATTACTTGTTATAGAAGGAATTTGTGCTATATACAAATCATAAGATATTATAGCATCTAGGTAGTTAGAGTAAATTAAATCAGAGACGTATGAAATGGGTTGAGTATTTGCAAAATTTTACCTTTTTATTAAAGTATAGGAGTGGAAAATCAAATAAGGTTGCATATGTATTGAGTGGGAGAGAGAATTTATTGATAGAGGAGAAAGTAGAAGTTCTTAGGTTTTATGATTTGAAGACCTTGTATGAGAGAGTAATTTCACATAACCTTGGAAAGCTTCTAAAGATCTAGTTGTAGTTGACCGAAGCAAGTAGATAGACTATTTCATTCAGTGAAATATGTTGTTTAAGGGAATTCAATTATTCATACTTATAGGATCAACAAAGGATAAACTTATTAAGGATAAACATAATGGAGGGCTTGCAGGATGTTTCAATATTGCCAAGACAATGTGTTTGATCATTAAAAGATACTTTTGGCCACACATTCATATAGATGTTTAAAAGATTTTTTTGAGTTGTAGAATTTGTCAAGTTTCTAAGGGATTTTGATAGAATGTTGGATTGTATACATCTTTAGTAATACTTGTAGACCTTAAGAAGACATTAATATGGTTTTTGTTCTAGGTTTGACAAAGACACATATAGGTAATGATTCTCTATTTGTGGTGGTGGATATATTCTCTAAAATGTCACATTTCATGCCTTATGAGAAGACATCATAAACTGTGCATATTGCTAACATTCTTTAGGGAGATTCTGAGATTACATGGATTACTTAAGATCATAGTTTCTAAAAAAGATAGTAAGTTTATTGGTTATTGTTAGAGGACACATTGGAAGAAGTTAAATGCTAATTTAAAATTTAGTTACATTTCACCCACAAATAAATGGACTAACATAGGTTGCGAATAAGAGTTTAGGTAATCTATTGAGATGTTTGTTTGGAGATAAACCTGGTGATTGGGACATAGTTTTAGTACAATAAGAGTTTGAATGTACCAATTCAAGGAATATGAGAACAATAAAAACACCATTTGATATTCTCGCATACATGCATTTGAAGGGAGAAATAGATCTAAGGGATCTTGGTCACGAGGAGAAGAAGAGTACTAAAGCAAAAGGTTATGCATATCTTATGAAGCCTTTACACAAGGAAGTTAAACATCATTTTGTTGGATAATAGTTTGTCCCCCTTATCTTTTTGGTTTATACCTTGACTCTTAAACTGCCCAATGGCTTATGGAGGACAAAGAAATTAACAACATAACGGGTCAGTGTAGTAATCTATCAAAGACCCCTAAATTGAAAGGTACAACTCCCTTCTTAATGTAGGATTTGCAATGAATTTTGTTTTTTAGATTTTGGGGGTATGCTCTTAACCAGAAAGCAGAAGAAGCAAATACCAAATTGCTTAACACTTTAAACAACCTAGGCAAGTGAAAATGGGAACTAACTCACAACATGGAATCTATTTTGATTTAAGTGCAAGATATGGAAACATGCATGACTAACTACTATAGCACAAGAGTAGGAAGGATAACAAAATGAGTAATTCCTGAATTACAAAGTTAACTGATATTTTGAGAATACCCAATTTTTCTATCTTTCAGCTGCTCCATCAGTCAATTTTTGGTCCTCTCATGCAATGAACTACACCATACACACAAAATACAACATATGGCAGGAAGAACAAAGAGATACTAATGCTAAAGAAAGTAAGGCATACAATCTACTAAATGAAGGAAATAGAACCAAGTTCATTTGCATTCATTCAATTTTTAATAATAGCACATTAATTCCGCCTACAATATTGAAACTAAATGAACAACAAAATTAAAAATGGACTCAGAGTCACACACAGTAGTCCGAGCTATAGGTGTTCACCCAAAAGTAATTTTGTTGATGGATTAACTTCTTTAAAAGTTACATATATAGACCTTCTCAAAATGGCCAGTTACAATAGATGATTGCATCGCAAAGCATCTCTAAATAGAATAATCTAAAAATATGACAAGCTTGAATCATTGTCCATTACAGAGACTGACAAAATACCATGAATGGCTACAAAAAGAAAGAACAGAGAGAATGAAAAATGGCTCAAAGAACATCAGAACATCATATCTTCTTAGGAGTAATTATTTTGGCTCTATAAGCTTTCATAGCGTTAATTACTTTGTCTAGTTCCTTAACATTTGGAATGATGATATTGTTAGCTCAAACCATCCAGTAGTCGTGCATTTCAGTGAATTCATCAATTTTGGTGACCCTTAATAGGAACTTCTTTGATTCTCTCCTTATCATTTAGTCTATTGATGAGATTTATTTGATATTTGACATTTGAAAGTTGAGTGGATAAACAACTTTATTAACAAATGCCAAGAACTTTGACTTCATCCTCTCAATATCCACAAGGTTACCATTGGTAGACACAAAGGAATCTATATGTAGTATCTTCATATATTTAAATACTTTCTTAATAACCTTCTGCACCAAGTCATGCACATCTTTAAGCTCATTCGTGGACCTTGCAGAGCTTTCCACAATAAATTCCAAAGATTGTATCCAATGAAACAATGGCCCATTACTAGTTTTAAGGATCCCATGGGAGATGGAAATATTGGTCTTCATATTGACCACTTCTTGCAATAGTGCCAATTGCTCTATTAGCTTTTTTGTTGCATTTTCCATTGGTCTAATGACTGGAAGTTGCCTCCCTCAACTTGTGAGCATCCAATAGAATATTTCCCAAGAGTTTTATCAATGGGGGACCTTGAGCCTTCATTTGATCTATCCATGTTCGACCAATATGCCTGAATTGCCTCTCTCGTTGCAACTTTAGGATTAGATTCTTGTTCTCCTCTACATTCAGGTCAAATTGGCTAGTTGATGTTCTCACAAGTGAAGATTTGATATACACCATCAACTCTCTATTTGAGGCCTTGAGGACCTCCTTTTTTGCTCTAAGGTCTTCCAACTTGTCTTCAATCTTCTCGTTGGTGGACTTCCATATGTTCACCATGGAGTCATGAACAGGGATATGAAGATCCACCATTCTAATATGGAAATCTTTTGTGGAAAGCTCATGGAATTTGCCCTCTTTTTGTAGCTCAACAATTTCTACTAGCATTCGGCCAGTGGATGGATCAGTGGCCAATGCAACAATTGATTTTTGCTTCTTCATTTCTTGGAGGGTGGTTAAGAGGAGGTGGCTTGTGTGATCAAATCTTTCGATGGAGCCACTTCTTCATACATTCTCTTCATCCTATCAATGGTCTCCTCGAGCCATGACTTAGTATAGAGCACATTGATAGAAAATTGCAAGGCAATAGGATCAAACAACTTCCTCTGTACTAGGGGAGTTTTCTTGCTCTGGGAAGCAGTAGGGAAGGCAGTGACCTTAGTCACTAAGAGGGCCAAGGTATCCCCTTGCCAAGATGTGTCTTGTTATTGGCCATCCATGGGGTTGGTGTCACCATCCAAATTGATGATTTGGATAGGGGAGGCAGGCTTAGCTACTGATTTCTCTTATTCTTTCTCCTTGTTCTTGTCCACTTCCTTGTCTCCAACTTTTTTGGTGTCTAGAAGAGAGCCACCTCCATAAGTAGCAATGATTGGCACATTCTTCTCTAGAAGCTGGTCTCCACCTTGGCCAATAGACTATGATGAGCCTATAGATGTTGACATAGAAGCTATGGTGGTGGCTATTGTAGTTGACTGGGTAGCTCCAGAAGATACTCCACCTGTAGAACCAGTGCTCCCTGTCCTCTTCTTCCTTTCTCAAGTCCATTATACCCATTTGTCCATTCTCTTGATTATCTCATGCATGAGGACCTTCATGGTGTCTATGACAGGACCTCCAGGTGTGGTAGACATAATAGGAGTGCCTTTGATCTTCTCATAAGATGATGGATACATGTAGGCAGCATCATCTGCAAGATCAAAAACATCAACATAATCATTAAATAATTTAATTTCCTCAATAGTTAATCGGGACCAAAACTTCTCCTGAGTTTGGTATTCATTAAGACACCTGACCTAGAAATCTTCAATTTTTGGAACATGTCTGAAGGAATATCCCATCTTTAAGTGGTCCCTTACGAAGTTCACTAGATCATATTGAGGCCTGAGTACCTCATGGACCACCAATTTGATTTTGCTCTTGAAACTCTTCACCAAATTTTGAGCATCAGATCTAGAGGCACGGGAATAGGTTCCAACCACTATGGGGAAGGGAATCCCAGCTATTTTCTTTATGTTTGAACACAAAGTGTTCACTTCAATAATTTGTCAACATAATTTGACTAGAACCACCTTGTCCTCCGGGTACCTAGGCAGTCTCTTGGGAAAACCATCAAAGACACCTATTCGTAGGTAAGAGAAGCTCAAAAACTAGATGAATGAGCATCCAAACTAACTAATGGCTGAAATTTCCTTTTGTGAAAATCCACTCTCAGGGCATCCTTGCAATTCTCGACATAGCTTCATTGTGAAGGCATCATTTACTACCACATACTCCTCAAAGCTTCTTTGCAGTTGCAGATGGGGGTAGAACTCATATACCTTCATACACTCATCATAGTTCTAAATGCTAGGAAGGTCAGGACACAAGAGGTGAGTAGCCAAGGCATTAATTAGATAGGAGGACATGTAAATAAAATTAAATTCGCTAGTCGAATTCATCCACGAGGTGAGCTCATCACAGATAATCTATGCTTAGTCAATTTGCATATCTTCGGCACAGATAGCTTACACTAGGAAGAAATGGTGCTTGATGAGTTTGAGAATCTCCTCGTTTCTCTTTAGTTTGAGCAGTAAAGTGAGGATATCTATGATCTCCCTCTTCAAATTAGTGTCGAATAGGGTCTTGGGCATTTTGCTCTTCTTCAAGCGAGGATTCTAAAACCATGTCCTTTGCATGTATTCCCTTTTGAGGGTCTTCTTTTCATTAAATATTGACGTGAAAGAGCCAAAGTCAATACCACAACACTCCTCTTTTGTGGGGATGTCAAATGTGGATTGCATTAGTGCCTTGTTGATCAAGATGAGGATGGATTGATCAGGAAACATTTTCTGCTTTTTTTATGGGTTGTATCTCTTGATACATTCCCTTACAAGCTCTGGTGCATGTACTACCATTGAAAAACCATCTACCTCAACCAATCCACTCTCTTTAAGCTTTTGAACAATCAAGTGAATAGGCCAAGAATTAAGTCTCCTATGGAGATCACCCAAATCAGAGAATTTAAATGATGTATATGTTAATTCTTTCAACTCCCTCTCCAAACCTATTAACTTATAATAACCCACAACTTTGATTGCAATTTGCTATGATTGCACAAGATGCAGTTCTCGATAAACAGTTGTTTTAACAATACTTAGGGAAACCAATTTCAAAAAATTCTAATGAAATAGGTATAGGAATCAGAAAGTTGGCGCCATATGAACAAAATTAAGTTTGACCAATGATTATAACGACAGGATTTGTATTTAATTCCATAATTGTAATGGTTATTTAAACTTTCCATTTTCTTGCACAAAAAAACTCATAACACTAGAAAGCTTATTACTTTACATAGAGTAAAGTTACATTACTAAAAATTACTTATTGAAAGAGGTGTTTTAGTTATGCGGGAAGTGCCTTATTTTGCTTTAGAATCTGAAATGTAGATATAGTTGATAACTTAACAAATGTGAGGGAGAGAGAGAAACTTAGCTTAAGCCCACTTTCCTTCTATTTGGGATTACAGCACGAGGAGCGATCCTTTGTTAGCTTGCACACTTCATTCTTTCACTTTTCACTCTAATCATTCAACACTTGCTTTCCTTTATATAAGGGTCACATCTTTACCACTGACTTCTCTAGAAGTATCTTTTAAGCATTTCCAAAGAATGTTCACATTTTAAAGTCACCTATGTTTCTATTTTCAAAGCCTTCAGAGAAGTGACTTTTTCATTACTTGGGGACAGAAAACCCCTTTCTTGGTAACATTGATAACTTCAAAGCTAGATTTTGAATATGCTTCATTGAGTAAGAGCTCAAAATAGTTCTTTTGACATCATGCTTTTACTACTTGTATGTAAAGACTTGGACTTTAGATAAATCATTGTAGCTTTAGAAGTATAATAAAACACCTTCACTTCCATTAGTGCGCAACTGAAAACTCATAGACCCATTTTTCCTTGCAAAAGTAGATTTTACCTTTGTAACATGAATGGGCATCTTACTAGCTTTGATTCACAACTTTGTGGGTCTTTCTCTCATGAAATAATCATGTACATAGCTTGTTAATCATTGTCATGACTTCATTCTTTGGATACATGCTTGATTAAGTTCCTTGAAGGGGAAAGCTAGCTCGATTGCTCAAAATCTGTAGGAAAAAGGATGTTGGGGAAAGATAGAAGATGGTGAAACATGGATAACTTACTTCTCATCAAGAATACACCAAAATACATCCCAACCATACCTAGATCACCTAGACCCCGTGCGCATCAGAAAAAAAAAAAAAAACCTGCATAGAAGAAATAGGTAAAGGTAATGCAAGGGAGACCTAGAAAACAAAGAAAGTGAGGTACTTGAGAAAGATGAGAAGTAAGTAACCTAAAGGATACTTATACATTACACTTGGACACAAACTCATTTAAATACCAATGGCTTTAAGTTTAGCAAGGGTAGAACTAAAATTTGGCAATAGTTTTTGGCGACTCTACTCGGGAAATAACTCATATATCCTAAGTTTTCTTAGTAAGTCTATCTATGTATTTACTAAGTAACGTAGAGCTTATCTCTGTGGCACTCAATTTGTTGAGTCATGCATAACAACTCATAAGGAGAAATGGTGTTAGGTCACAAGGGACAAATCCTAGTAGTGCAATCTAACCTCGATTTCTAGGACAAACATAAGGACATAATAAATTAGTTGAATACCCTTGCCTAGAAACACTAAAAGTCCCCTAACCAATATAGAAGAGTAAGCTTTGCCCTTGAAAGAGAAGAGGCCAATGTTGAATATTGGGAGGGAGTTTTATGGGAAAGAAGATTAAGAGAAGTGCACCCATTGTGAAATAAGAAAGTTCACCCTAAATCCTAAATATATCAGAAGTGTTCGTGGAAAAGGGCAAGTTGACCCTATGTTCAAAGAATTGCAGAAAGTTGATTTCCCAATATTGGAAGATCCTCTAAGAAGAGGAAGAGCCTAATCACAGGATCTAGTGTTTTAGGGTATCTATGGAGCTCTTTTTTTACCACCCCATCCTATTTCTTAGATACACAGTCATTCCTCCTCTCTTCATATTTTGCACTTAGTTATCATCATTGTGTAATGCCCTCACTCTTCACAGAGTAGTTGCCCCTTTCGCTATCACTTTTCAGCCCATACCAGTTATCTTTCCTACCTCAATGGTTGTTCCTTGGGGTAATGTTATTGATCCTCTTCATCTTGTAGCTAACAATGATTTATCTAGAGCTTCCCAAAAGAATTTTCCCAAATTTATTGGTGATGGGAAGGTTTTGGCTAATGAGCACATCATGGCTTTCTTTGTTGCATGCAGTATTGTTTGTCCTCAACATGAAGATGTAGCAGTAAGGATGTTTGTGGAGACCTTGGTTGAGAATGCAATTGACTAGTTTCAACATCTCCTAGTGGGATGCATCATGACCTAGGATGACATGCATAATCAATTTGAAGCCCGCTACAAGAGTACAGAGGATGAACACACTCTATTGACTCAACTCACCCAAATATATAAAGAACCCATTGTTCCTATGAGAGACTCTATTGCAAAATTCAACAAGTTGGTCAATAGAATCCTTGTTGTGAGTAGACCTACAACAAACAATCAAAAAATGTTCTTCATTAGCTCTATTCCCCCTAACAACTATTTTCAAATTAGACGAATGTATGTAGCTAATCTCCAAGCTACTTAGGCTCTAGCAATAGAGTTGGAAGATGATCTCATAGCAACCGGGAAATGGAAAAGAGAGATTCAAAGTGGAGCCTCAACAAGCTCTGCTACTAGTATAACTAACAACACTAAAGCGATGCTTTAGAAGCTATCAAATGAGATGATTTACATGAAAAGGAAAATGGGGAAAGATTGTCCCCTTATTCCAGCAACCATATCAAGACATTCCCCAAAGGCAACATGAAGGCAAACCATTGCAATTGGCATCCGCTCAGCAAAAGTTTTCTATTGAGGAACCTCCCAAGAAGAAAAATATGTGCATATTTCACCTAAGAGTGGATCGTGATGGTGATTCTAGCCTATAAATGAATGGATATAAGCAACTCACTACTAGTCATGAGCTAACAATTAAATACCCTAAAAGTGAAGACGATTCTACTGACCATGGCAACTTTGGAACATTCTTTTTGGAGTATGAATTGAATTTAGAGGTTGGAGGTGACTACTTCACCACCTTGGATGGAATAAAGATGACCATGGAAACAAGAAGTCAGAGAGAGAAGAGCTACAAGTAAACTTTTTTCCTACCTGGAACACGACCACGGGCCCTTCACCAGTTGTAGTTGGAGCATCCACTTCCTCATCCTGGAGGAAAGAGAAAACAAGGTTCAAGGAAAATGGTAAGCCTCACTCCTTGTTTGACATAATAAAATATTGTAAAGATGCTCGTATCCAGGTGTCTCCCCTTGATTATCTCAAAACTCATCCTGTTAAATTACAAAAGCTAGTGGACTATTGAAAAAGTGATGCCAATGCTAAAACTCAGCCTAATGTCAATTCTACCATTAGTAATGACCAACCCCAATTGAATGGTGGTTGAATAGCTGATGAGGAACCTATATTGTCTTTTCTCTTCAAAGAGGAAGAAGTGTTAGTCTTGGCTACCTCCCTTGGTCAAAAACCCAATCCATTTTACGTATCCTTATACATAAATGGTCATAAGCTTAGTAATTGCATAATCATTCTCAAAGCCTCTGATAATGTCATGCCCTCTTTTGTTTCTCATGCTCTAGGCTTGACCCTGACCAAGATGTTTGGACATTTCTATTCCATGGACGTAAAATAGGTTCCCCTCTTAGAACAAGTGAGAGATGCACAAGTAGTGTTAGCTATGCACCCTACAAAGAGAATGAAGTTGACTGTCCTGGTAGTTGATATCTCGGCTAGCTATGACATGCTTTTAAGTAGAAGCTTTTGCAAGGACATGGGAGGGGAAATCAAAATGGATTGGTCTCATGTCATAATCCTCATAGGTAATAAGAAGATCAAGTTGGAACCTAAGGAGAAGGCCAAATTCACAATCTTGATTATGATGATCCTAAGGCATAGATCCTATATCAAGAGATGGAGTTTAGGAACTAGATGATGTTCTTTGACTTCAATCATTCGAAAGAACAATCAAAACCTTCTACTGATCAAGAGATTTGGAACCTGGAGTTTGATGATAGTTGTGCTACTGTTAGGTCTAGAGCTGGCGTGGTGTTGGTTTCCCCATATGGGGATGTAACTTAGCTTGCATACAAGCTGCAATTCAAGAACACCAACAACACAATAGAGTATGAAGCCTTGTTGTTAGGTATCATTGCTGCAAAGTAGAAAGGGGTGAAATTCTTGAGAGCTCAAGGAGATGTAGACTTTATAGTAAAGCAAGTTCAAGTTCAGTATACTATGAAGAATGCAAGGCTGAGGAATTGCAAAAATAGGGTCTAAGATGAGATTGAGGACCTGGAAGCCTTCTCGATACAAGTGTTCCAAGAGAACAGAATGTAAGGATAGATTTGTTAGCTACCTCTTCCTCATTTCTACTTCTGCATCCAGATTTCTTAGATAATTAGTACAAAGTTGAAGTCTTATTCAGGCCCAATGTTCCTAACAATGTTGAAACATGGCAAGTCTTCAATAGTGATAAATAGATCTAGTATTTCCTAGAAGATTCTAAACATTTCAGTGATTAGTACTTCAAAGGAAGCGAAAATGCCTGCAAAGATTTCTCCCCTGACAACAAGAAAGAGTTGGAGCTTGGAGCTCAGCACCTCAAAGGTAATAAGATTTTGTAGACATCTAATTTCCCTTGAAGAAATGTTTGATAGACATGATGCATTTATGAGAAGGGAAAGGGGTAGAAAAGGGGGCACTTTCGAAGAATTTGAAGGAATGAACATTGGCACCGAATATAAACCCAAAATGGTTAATATTGGTAACAGCTTCTCAAATGAAGAAAGGGCTAAAGCAAAGGGACTGATGTCAAAATACCAAGATGTATTTGCTTGCGGATATTAGGACCTAAAGACCTTTAGGAATGGTGAGTTCAAGCACAAAATCCCCCTCAAATCTAAAGTCACTCCCTTTAGACGGAGTCTCATACACCATCTTTAGAGAAGTTCACAAGATGCTAGAAGCAAGAATCATCTACCCCATACCATTCAACATGGATTTCCAATATTGTCCCTATCTAGAAAAAAAATGGGGAGATTAGAATTTGTGTGGATTTCATAAATTTGAATCAAGCATCTCTAAATGAAAACTACGCCTTGCCCAACATGGATCATCTACTACAAATAGTGGCTAGCTCTAAAATGATGTCCATGTTAGATGGATCTTCGAGTTTCAACCAAATTGATGTTGATCTGGAAGATCAGTTCAAGACAATGTTCAC
This sequence comes from Cupressus sempervirens, assembly GCA_028749045.1. NCBI lineage: Eukaryota > Viridiplantae > Streptophyta > Pinopsida > Cupressales > Cupressaceae > Cupressus > Cupressus sempervirens. The sequence continues at coordinate 75,966,720 of CM053788.1, read as the reverse complement.
CACCCCTTTGGGAACATTCATAGATAATAAGATGCCCTTTGGGCTAATCAATGTTAGAGCCACCTTTCAAAGGGCCATGAACTCCTCCTTTATTGATCTCAAGGATAAGATCATCATTATATACCTAGACAATCTGATAGTCTTCTCCAAGAAAAGAGAAAATCACCTAAGGGACCTGGAGAAGGTGCTAAGAAGATGTAGGGAGCATGGGATTTCACTCAATCCCAAGAAGTTAGTTTTATGTTATAGAAGGCAAATTGCTAGGTCATATAGTCTCCCAGGAAGGCATCAGGATTAACCCAGAGTGTATTAGAGCCATCCAACAATTGAATTTTCTAGGAAACAAATTGGGAGTCAAGTCATTCTTTGGATAGGTGAACAATTTGAGGTGCTTCATCCCTGATTTTTTTGAAATCACCAAATGCATATTTGATATGATGAAGGGAAGCCAAAGCTTCAAATGGAACAACTCTAGAAGGAAGGCTTTCGATCATATCAAGGATGCCATAGCCAAGGCACCCATTCTAGTCCACCTAGATTACACTAAGGATTTCATACTATATTGCTATGCCTCAGCCCACACGTTATCTGCAATACTCGTGCAAGAAAATAAGGAAGGTATCCAAGCACCAATTGCTTTCATGATTACTCCCCCAAGGAGCATGAGTTGAGATATTCCTAGATGGAGAAGCACACTTATGCAGTGGTGAGAGCGCTCAAGAATTTTAGGTTTTGTGTTTTACATTCCCATTATGTTGTATATGTACTTGATTCAACTGTCAAGAGTGGGTTGGTTGCAATGCTAGAAGTGCATGGATTGCCAAGGTCCAAGAATATGACATTGAGCTAAAGCCAAAAAAATTGGTGTGAGGAAATGGCTTGTGCAAGATGATGGCAAAAGATTAGGACTCAAGTCAAGAAGAGGAATCCTTTAGAGCACTTATGGTTAGTTTCCAAGACCCTTGGTTCTCAAACATTGCCTATCTTCTCACTTATGGAGATGGCTTTGATGGACTGACATACAAGAAAAAAAGAAACCTCAGGATTAAGTCAACTAAGTATGTCATATATGATGACCAACTATACAAGAGAGCAATAGATGGCACATTCTTGAGATTTGTGGACAAGCCCCAACAAGAAAGACTGCTTCAAACTTTCCACAATGAGGCTTGTGGTGGGCATTTCTCATCTACAATCACGACATACAAGATTTTGATGCAATGCTACTACTAGCCTAGCATGTTTAAGGACACTTATAAATGGGTGGCCAAGTGCGACAAATGTAGAACATTTTCTAGTGAGCCTCAACTAGCTGCACTGCCCCTCAAGCCAGTTGTAGTAGAAGGCCCCTTTCAGCAGTGGGGAACTAACTTTATTGGACCAATCAATCCTCCTTCTTGTGTTGTTCACTTGTACACCATCACTGCTATAGACTACTTCACCAAATGGGTGGAAGCCAAGCCTACCAAGAGAACCACCTCTGGAGTTGTCAGTGAGTTCATCAAATAGAACATCTTTGTCAGGTTTGGGGTGCTACTAAAGCTTGCCATGGATAATGCTAGTCACTTTTCTTCTGCAAATATTATGGAGTTATGCTATGACGACAACATACACCTCATTCATTCATCATATTACTTCCCTCGAGGGAATGGTCAAGCAGAATCAAGTAACAAAAACTTGATCAATATCATGAAGAAGTTGCAAGTTTCTGAGAATCAGAAGGACTAGCACAAAAGACTACATGAAACACTCTAGGCAGATAGAGTGACACCAAAAAAGGCTATCAGAATTTCTCCATTCGATCTAATATGCAGAGTTGAGGCTAACCTTCCTCTCTTATTAAGTTATTCATCTATAAAACACAACAAGTGATTGGGGATCCAATATTCCAAAATGGTTTGGAAAAGCACATCATGTATCTAACTAAGGTAGAAGAAGAATGCGAGAGGCTAATTAATCATATCATGGAGCATTAGAAGTGATGGAGGGCCACACCACTCTACCCACTCACAATCAAGAATGAAACAATATGAAGATAGAGATGACAAAAATGCTTCATAAAGCATCCATTAATACTTGAAAATTCACTACAAGAGCTTACACTTGAAGAGCTTCTATTTTCCGAACTTGATTACAAATGATAATAAGCCTTGCTTAAATAGGCACTTCTAATCCAAGACATTACAAACACTATCAATGTGGGATAAAAGGTAAATACAACTACCTTTAAATAAATATTAAATTCCCACCCAAATACAACTAAGCACCCAACAAATATTAAATACATGATTTATCCAAAACCTTCTAGAATTTCCACCTACACACCTCGATTAATGGAATGACAACTATTTTTCTTATTTTTCTATTTACGCCACCTACGCACCTTGAAAATAGAAATCACCTTTTCCTTTCTTTTCTCCTTTTTTCGTTTTTTATTATTTTTTATTATTTCTCCTCTAATTTTCGTCACTTTTCTCTCTCCTCCTGAATTTTTTTTTTTTTCTTTTTTTTCTTTTTCTTTTTCAATTTTTTTCCAATGCAAGATGCTCCTGCATCAAGAAGCGCGTAAGGACATTCTTTGACAAGAAGGCCAAACTAAGGAAGTTCATGGAGGATGATTTGGTCCTACTATGGGATAAGAGGCATAAACCTAAAGGTATGCATCATAAGTTTGACTCCATATAGAAGGGCCCTTTCAAGATTATGCAAGTAAACTAGAATAATTGTTTCATTCTGGTGTATCCCTCTAGAGAGATTCTGCCATTTTCCCATAATGGCCAGTATCTAAAGTTGTATCAAGTTCATAATTGAAAGTAGGTAGCACTTGCAGTTAGTGTTAATATAGGTAAGTTTTCTTTTGTGTCTTTCCTTGCTCTATTTTCCTGCTTTCCTAGGTTGTTTTCATTTCTGTTGTGTGCATAGTTTAGTTGCACGTTGTAATTTTTTGTTCTGACTATGTGAAACCAGAGATTCTAGGCCCCTTCTTAGACATTTGCAATGCCTATATCCCTAGTCATAGCCAACTGTTGCCAAATTTTAGTTATACGCTTGTTAAACTTCAAATCATTGGTATTTAAATGAGTTTGTGTCCAAGTGTGATTTCTAAGTATCCTTTAGGTTAATTAATTCTCATCTTTATCGAGTACCTCACTTTGTTTCTTTTTTTTTGGGTCTCTCTTGCATTACCTTTACTTATTTCTTCTATGTAGGTTTGCTATTTTTCTGATGTGCACGGGGTCTAGGTGATCTAGATATGGTTGGGATGTGTTTTGGTATCTTCTTGATGAGAACTAAGTTATCTATGTTTCACCCTCTGCTATCTTTCTCCAACATCTTTTTTCCTATAGATTTCGAGCAATCGAGCTATTTTTCCCCTTCAACGAACTTAATCAAGTATGTATCCAAACAATGAATCCTTGACAATGATTAAAAAGTTGTGTACATGATTAGGTCATGAGAGAAAGACCCACAAAGTCATGAATCAAAGCAAGGAAGAAGCCCTTTTATGTTGCAGAGATAAAATCTACTTTCACAAGGAAAAGCGGGTCTATGAGTTTTTTGTTGCACACTAATGGAAGTGAAGGTGTTTTGTTTTGCTTCCTAAGCTACAATGATTTATGTGAAATCCAAGTCTTTACATACAAGTAGTAAAAGAACAATGTCAAAAGAATTGTTTTGAGATCTTAATCAATGAAGCATATTTGAAATGTAGCTTTGAAGTCATCAAATTGAGAAAAAGGGTAAAAGCATTGCTATCTTTACCTGATTCTAGGAAATGTTACTAAGAGAGGGGTTTTTCATCCCTAGGTAATGAAAAGGACACTTCTCTAAAGGCTTTGGAAAGAAAAACATAGGTGACTTTAAAATGTGAATATTCTTCGAAAATGCTTAAAAGATACTTTCAAAAAAGTCAATGGTGAATATATGACCCTGATATAAAGGAAACCAAGTGTTGAATGCTTAGGGAAATGAAGTGAGCAAGCTAACAAAGGATCACTCCCCACATTGTGATTCTGAATAGAAGGAAAGTGGGCTTATGGATAAACTAAGTTTTTCTCTCTCCCCTGCTTTTGTTAAGTTATCAAGTATATCTACATTCCTGATTCTAAAGCGAAACAAGGCACTTCCCACAAAACTAAAGCACCTCTTTCAATAAGTTATTTTTAGTAATGAGACACTACTTTATGTAAAGTAATAAGCTTTCCAAGGTAATGAGTTTTTGTGTACAAAAAAACAAAAAGTTTAAATAGTCGTTGATTATGGAACTAAATGCAAATCCTACCATTATAATCATTGGTCGAACTTAATTTCATTCATGTGGTGCCAACATTCAAATTCCTATACCTATTTCATCAGAATTTCTTGAAATTGGTTTCCCCAGGTATTTTTAAAATGACTATTTATCGAGAACTACATGTGTAATCATAGAAAATGGCAATCAAAGCTACGGGTTATGATAATAGGCCTGGAGAGTGAGTTAAAAAAATTAATAGATACATCATTTAAATTCTATGATTTGGGTGATCTCCATAGGAGACTGAATTCTTAGCCTATTCACCTGATCACTCAAAAGCTTAAAGAGAGTAGATTGGTTGAGGCAGTTGGTTTTCTAATGACAATAAATGCACCAGAGCTTGTGAGGGAATGTATTAAGATATACGACCTAGAAACAAAGCATATTTTATTTCCTGATCAATCCATCCTCATCTTGATCAAAAAGGCATTAATGCAATCCACATTTAGCTCTTCCACATCAATGTTTAATGAAAAGAAGACCCTCAAAAGGGAAGACATGTAGAGGACATGGTTTTAGACTCCTCACTCGAAGAAGAGAAAAATGCCAAGACCATGTTCAGTACTAATTTGAAGAGGGAGATCGTAGATATCATCACTCTATAGCTTAGACTAAAGGGAAAGGAGGTGATTCTCGAGCTCATTGAGCACCATTTCTTCCTGGTGCAAGCTATCTATGTTGAAGATATGTAAATTGACTAGTCACAAATTATCTATGATAAGCTCGCCTCATGGATGAATTCGGCTAGAGGATTTAAATAGTTTTACATGTGCTCCTATCTAATTTATACCTTAGCTACTCACCACTTGTGGCTCGACCTTCCTAGCATTTAGAACTATTGTGAACATATGAAGGTATATGAGTTCTACCCCCATCTACAACTGCAACAAAGCTTCGAGGAGTATGTGGTAGTAATGACGCTTTCACAAGGAGGCTATGCAAGGAATTGCAAGGATGCCCTGAGAGGAGATTTTCACTAGAGGAAAATTTGGCCATCAATCAATTGGGATGCCCATTCATCTAGTTTTCGAGCTTCTCTTACCTATGAATAGGTGCCTTTGATGGTTTTCCCAAGAGACTGCCTAGGTGCCTGGAGGACAAAGTGGTTCTAGTCAAATTATGTTGATAAATTCTTGAAGTGAACACCTTGTGTTCAAATATAAAGAAAATAGTCAGGATTCCCTTACCCATAGTGGTTGGACCCTATTCATATGCCTCTAGATCCGATGCTTGGAATCTGGTGAAGAGTTTCGAGAAAAAAATCAAATTGGTGTTGAAATCTGATTGAAAAAGAGGGAGATTGTTGAAGAAGATTATGTGTTTCAATCATTGTTTTGTCACTAATGTCAAACCTACTATTTGATGGTAAGACAATTGCTTATAGGATTCAAGTGCTATCACTTAGTTGATTGATGAGGAGGATTTGATCAATAAGATATAACAAAAGCACCTAGAGAAAAGGTTAAGTTATGATTATGTAATGAAGTATAAGGAATTGTTAAGACAATGATGACATGATGTATTGATGATCTACTTAAGGTTACAAAATGGTTGGCTACACTTAGAAAGTTTAGAATAATAAGTAAAAGAAAAGTTAGTGCAAGCCGAGCAAAAAGTCAGTTGATGTCGAGTAAAGTTTAGTTGATATCGAGCACCAGTAAAATTTAGTTGATGCAAAGTGATTTAACAGTTGATGTCGAGTAATGTAGTATATGCCGAGCATTAGAAGGTTGATAATGCCGAGCTGTTGCATTATGATAAAGATCGAAGATTCGCTGACTCTAAACCAATTAGTTTGTTTTCTTGAAACTTGTGAACCAAGAGGAAGATATGATTGATGAGCTAGTGGCACAAAATTTGATGTAAACCATTTTTACACGAATGCAAATGGATTCTAGGAGAAGTTTCTAGAATAGAAAAGATATAGGGTAGATACATTGTATCCTACCTAATCCATCCAAAACCCTAATTTAGATGATAATGAGCAGGAAAATATTCTAATTTCCTATTTATAGGAATGTTTGGTCATGAAGCAAAGAGGTTAGAGAGGTTGGTGTCATGTATGAAAACCTAAGGAGCAGAAGGAATTAAGGGTTTTACTTCATCAAGTCAAGTGACCCAAGAGAAGAGTCTACAATGGCATATCAAGCAAGAAGACTTAAGGAGATGAATGCTTGAAGGGTGAACAAACTATCAGAGCTGCAAAGTATGAAAGCTAAGCAGAATTGAGGACTGAACAAAGATTTGTAATCTGTAAGTGAAGTTGTAAGTTGTATCGGATCAAAGCTCTACTGTTACTCTCTAACAATTGTATTAGTCTAGGGTAAATCCTTTGGATTAAGGTGGACCTAGCAATCATTAGGAAATCTTTCAATAGGGTGGCATTCTAAGTGAATGGTCTAGAGTCCTCTAACAAGGCTCACTTTTAATAGGGTGATTGAAATCTCTTAACCGGGTCACATTTAATAGTGTGTATTATAACCTTTAACAGGGTTGACCTTTCATAGGGCATCACTTCAAAAGAGTTAAAAAATAGTAGCATGTTATTGGTGGTTTTTCCCAAATTGGGTTTTCATGTAAACCATTGTGTCAAGTGTGTTGATGAATGTGTTGTGTTTCATGCTTTACATTTCTGTAAATTGATTTGACGGTAACATACAAGTTTTAGTAAATACACAATGGATGCATGCATGGGTATGAATGTTTTATGGTTTCGCTAAATTGTGAAAAAAGTTTTATTTATACATCTAGACCTTGAATAACTGATTCACTGCCCCCCCAGTTATTCTAAAGTAATTCCAAAAATTGGTACCAGAGCCATCTGCTTAAGAGGACTAATTTTAAGGTACTAGAAGCACAAAGATCAAGATGTCTAAAAGAGAAGTACCCAAGCTCAATAGAGATAACTTTCCTACATGGCAAAGTTTGATGAAGCTACACCTTTGAGGACTTGGAGATCATGCACAATTTACCATTACAGTGGAACATGTTGATCCAAGTGGAGCCCTAACTATTGAAGATGTGAAGAAGAAAAAGGAACACAATCAAGCGATGTTGGAGATTGCCTCTGCTCTAAGCTATGGCAAATTTGATGATATCAAAGGCTGTAACACTGCAAAGAAAATGTGGGATGCCCTGACCACCATCTATGGAGGAAACAAAAATGTTCAAAGAGTTAAATCTGAGAGCCTCAGAGGTAAGTTTGATGACATTGTGTTAAGTAAAGTCTTGAGAACATTACTGCCTATTTATGCTATTAGAGTTTTTGTAATCCAAGAGTTGAGATGCATTCCAGGAAATGATCTAACCCTTGAAGGTCTGGTATGTAGACTCACTGCTTTTGAGCTATCTAACTTTGATAATTACAAACCAGAGAGTCTTGAATTTGCTTTCAAAACTAAATTGTTATTAAAGGATTCTGATGAGGTGAAGCAAAAGAAGAAGAAAATAAAGATAAAGTATGCATCCAGTGATAGTGATACAGATGAGGAAGATATTAATCAATTGGAAGCACTATTGGCAAGAAGATTTCATAGAGGTAAAGGCAAGTTCAAAGGTAAGTTACCCATCATTTGTTTCAATTGCAATGAAGTTTGACATATTATTGCAAGATGTACACAAAGGAATAACTACAAAGAAGGAAACAAGTACACAAATAGAAGAGAAGATGCCAGTAGTGATTACAAAGACAAAGGCAAGAAGTCATGCTACATTGCTGATGAACACGATGATGAAGTGGTATATGTTGCAATGAAGGACGAATCTGATGAAGATGAGGCAACTGCACTTGTGACTTGTGTGAACAAGAATGATAGATGGATCATTGACAGTGGATGCTCACATCACATGACTGGAGACAAAAGTAAGTTCATTACCTTAACTTGTTATGATGGAAATAGTGTAATATTTGGTAATGATGCACCATGTTTGATAAAAGGAAAAGGCTATATCAAACACATAGACAAGATTTCATGTGACAATGCTTATTATGTTGAAGGACTAAATTATAACTTGTTAAGTGTGTCACAATTGAATAATCTGGGATGCAAGGTTGAATTTTAAAACAAAATTGTCAAGATATATGACACAAATTGGGAACTGATTGGAAAAGGTGATCAAACTAGAAGTAATTTGTTTTATTTGGATATAGAGGATGTTACATGTCTTGTTGCACAAGAGATTGTGTCATGTTAGTTTTGATAACTTGGTTAGTATCAACAACATGAAGAGAGTTAGAGGACTGCCTAAGTTGAAGAAACCTGATAATATAGTGTGCAAACAATGTCAACTAGGCAAAATGTCAAAGTCAAGCTTTAAGAGTAAAGCTTATACCTTTAAAGAAATACTAGAAATTGTTCATACTGACTTATGTGGACTAGTTGAAGTACGAAGCTATAGAGGAGATAAGTACATAATGTTATTTGTTGATGATTACTCTAGGATGATGACAGTTATGTTTTTGAAATATAAATATGATGCTCTTCAAATGTTTAAGTGATACTTGGCAAGAGTTGAGAAAGAGACAAGTAAGAGTCTGAAATGCTTGAGATCATATAGAGGAGGAAAATTTACTTCAAATGAGTTTGAGATGTTTTGTAATGACAAAGGAATCAAAATACAAACATCTACACCCCAGGATGCCTCCACAAAATGGAATTGCTAAAAGGAGAAATAGGTCTATAATGGACCGTGCCAAAACACTTATGATGGAGAAGAATGTTGCTCTGAAATGTTGGAGAGAAGCTATAAGTACTACTGTATATACCTTGAACCGTGTGTAGGTCAAGAAAGGAACTCATTCAACACCTTTTGAACTATGGTATGGATATCCACCTAATGTGAAATACTTTAAGGTATTTGGAAGTAAATGTTATATTCTTAAAGATGTTAGGAATGGAAAGTTTGATGCAAAAAGTGAAGAAGGTATATTCCTTAGATACTCCACAAGAAGAAAAATTTATAAGTGTTTAAATACTAACACTAACAAAATTGTGGAAAGTGCAAATGTGAATTTTGATGAATTTACAAAAGCACATGAGGCTGAGCCTATGAAAGAACCAGAAGAATACAAATCATTTATATACTTTTATGAAGGAATGCATGTTGAGAAAGATGCTGAAAATAAAGTAACAAATCAACAGCAAGTTTCAGTGATTGTCAAGTCACATCTTGTGAATGTTGAGTTGTATTCAGGAACTAAGCTACATTCAAAAGCCAAGTTACAAAATGAAGAAAATGCACATTCTAATTCTGAGATTAGTACACATGAAAGAGATGCTGAGATACCTAACAGAGATGTACATGTTAGGATTAAACCACAAACAAAAATAACAATTACATGCAAATATAACCAATAACAGAAAATAATAGATCACACAGAAAAGAATACAACTCACCAAGATTTAACGTGGTTCACCCAATCCCTGGGCTACGTCCACCAAACAACAAGTACAATATTTTTATGATCCAGTGATTATAACCTGATTACAATCTGTAATCCCTTACAACTCAATACCGCCATAAGAACCAATTTCGCATCCCACCTTATGAAACAATCCCTAACCCTAAGCCTTTTTATACAAGTATTATAACCACTTTAGGGTTATAATTAATAATTGCATGTCAGCCCAAAATCTCGATAAAATATGGCCCAAAAAAAATTTTACCCCAAAAAATTTATGAAGTATGTACAGTACTTTTCTGATCAATCACCATAATCTAACACCCACTTGGTACCAATTACATTGTTGTCTTCTGGTCTGGGAACTAGGCTCCATGTCTTGTTCTTCTCTATCTGTTGAATCTCTTCTTCCATGGCCTTGTACCAGTCATCATCTTCCAATGCATCTTTCACTATTTTGGGCTCCTTCATGCTTAACAAACATGATTCACTTCTCAATCTATTTCTTGTTATTGGTCTAGCATCTTTGTTTCCAATGATTTGATCAGCAGGATGATGTCTTTTGACATATTTAGACAATCTTGGCTCAGCTCTTGTTTCTACATTTTGTCTTTCAGCTTCAGAGTCGCTGTGTACTAATCACCACAATCTAACACCCACTTGGTACCAATTACATTATTGTCTTCTGGTCTGGGAACTAGACTCCATGTCTTGTTCTTCTCTATCTGTTGAATCTCTTCTTCCATGGCCTTGTACCAGTCATCATCTTCCAATGCATCTTTCACTATTTTGGGCTCCTTCATGCTTAACAAACATGATTCACTTCTCAATCTATTTCTTGTTATTGGTATAGCATCTTTGTTTCCAATGATTTGATTAGCAGGATGATGCCTTTTGACATATTTAAACAATCTTGGCTAAGCTCTTGTTTCTACATTTTGTCTTTCAGCTTCAGAGTCACTGTGTACTGTTAGATTGCGGTGACTGATCAGGAAAGTACTGTAGATACTTCATAAATTCTTTGGGGCTTGGGGCATCGACTTGAAGAAAAAAAATTGGGGCCTATTTTATCAGGATTTTGGGTCGACATGTAATTATTAATCATAACCCTAAAGCGATAAATATACTTGTATAAAAGGGCTTAGGGTTAGGGATTGTTTGATAGTTGTGATGCAAAAATTGGTTCTTATGGTAGTATTGAGTTGTAAGGGATTACAGATTGTAATCAGGTTGTAATCATTGGATCATAATAATACCGAACTTGTTGTATGGTGGACATAGCCTAGGGATTGAGTGAACCATATTAAATCTTGGTGTCTTGTGGTCTTTTCTGCGTGATCTATTATTTTTTGATATTGTTTATATTTGCATGTAATTTTTATTTATGTCTATGGTTTAATCCTAACAGTGGGTATTTAGAAACAAGCTAGATGGAAATGGTAAAGTGACAAGAAATAAAGCAAGATTAGCTTGCAAGGGATATGCACAAGAACAAGGAATTGACTATGGCGAGACATTTGCTCCTGTTGCAAGAATGGAAGGAGTAAGAACTCTACTTGCTTATGTTGTATACAAAGGTTTCAAAGTCTATTAGATGGATGTTAAATTTGCATTTCTGAATGGCATACTAGAAGAGGAAGTCTACATAGAACAACCAGAAGGATTTGTTGATGACAACAACAAGAATATGGTATGTAGACTGTACAAAGCCCTATATGGACTTAAGTAAGCACCAAAAGAATGGTATGAGAGACTTCATACTTATCTTGTAAAAATTGGATTTGAAAGGACTAATGATAACAACAATCTATACATAAAGGTAGAAAAAAGCTCAAGGTATTTTGCTATCTGAAATATTTGTTGATGATATCATGTTTGGAGGACAAAATGCTTTATGTAAAGACTTTGCAAATCAAATGAAGCAAGAATTTGAAATGTCTATGTTTGGAGCAATCAAATATTTTGTGGGATTATAAATATATTAGATGAAGTATGGTATATACATCACTCAGTCAAAGTATGTCAAAGAGATATTGAAGACATTTGGACTGGAGGATTCCAAACCAGTAAGTATACCTATGGTGACAGGACACAAGTTATCAAAGAATGATGATTCAGCTGCAGTGAATCAAACATTTTACAGGTCTATGATTGGAAAATTACAATAAGTAGTACATAATAGACCTGATATTGCATTATCTATAGGGATAGTTGCAAGATTCTCTGCTAATCCCAGGGGGAATCACTTAATGGTTGTGAAAATAATGAGATATTTGAAAGGAACAAAAGAGTTTGGTCTATACTACAAGAAGAATGAAAGGTTTGACTTGAGAGCCTACATTGATGATAGAAAGAGCACCAGTGGTGGAGCATTTTTTTTAGGCAAAAGACTAGTTACATGGACAAGCAAGAAACAGAGTTATACTACACAATCTACTGCTGAACTAGAATATGTTGTTGCTACTATAAATTGCACAAACATTGTATGGATCAAACAGCTACTCAAAAGAATGAAGGAAGAAATCATAGAACCAGTTATACTTTATTGTTATAATACAAGTGTTATCAATATATCAAAGAATTTAGTGATGCACACAAAGACAAAGCACATTGCAATCAAGTATCGTTATGTAAGAGAATTAGTTCAAGACAAAGAGGTGAAGATGGAATATGTTAACTCAAAGGAACAAATTGTTGATATCTTCACAAAACCATTACCTAAGGATGCTCATGAATATGTAAGAGGTAAACTAGGGGTGATACCCCTATCAAAGGCTATGCAAGAAATAGGAGTGCCTTGCATCAAACAAGCTAATGTTCATATAATACAAATTGATGTAGTGGATCTTACTTTAGGAACTACCTAAAGTAATCACAGAGCTGAAAATTTCAAATCAGTCACAAGCAAGGTGACAGAGGCAGAATATGTGGAATCTACAAAGCTTAGATTTGCATATTTTAAAGACAAGTTTTTGGTACAGGTATTTGGCATTTTTGTCAAAGAGGGAGAAAGTACATTAAATTGATCATCATCAGAAGAAGAGTTTTATTGATCAAGTGCAAGAGATAAAGTGGGAGAATGTCTTAAACTGGTCTATTGATCAAAGAGGGACAAAGATATCAAGAATCAAGTTAGAACTAAGAGGGAGATAATGATTAGAGAGCCAAAAAGATTACATTAGAGGGAGATACTTTGCTAATCAATCTAGAATAAAAGAAAGAGGGAGAAATCCTAATCTACCTAGTAAGAGAGAGATGCAAGAAGGAACTCAGAGGGAGTTTTAAGAAAGAGTTTTTTAACCTAATCAGAAGATGGAAGTTGTTGATAGAGGGAGGAATACAAATTCCTTCTTTGGTATTGCCTTACTGTTTTAACCTAGTTAGATTGGTTGCACAAGATATTCAACATTTGATTAACTTGGTTGATCAATTTGATTTGCCATCAATGCCAAAGAGGGAGATTGTTGAAATCTAACTGAAAAAGAGGGAGAGTTTTGAAGAAGATTGTGTGTTTCAATCATTGTTTTGCCACTAATGTCAAACCTGCTATTTGCTGGTAAGACAATTGCTTATAAGATTCAATTACTATCACTTAGTTGATTGATGAGGAGGATTTGATCAATAAGATGTAACAAGAGCATCTAGAGGAAAGATTAAGTTATGATTATGTAATGAAGTACAAGGATTAGTTAAGACAGTGATGACATGATGTATTGATGATCTACTTAAGGTTACAAAATGGCTGGCTACACTTAGAAAGTTTAGAAGAATAAATAAAAGCAAAGTTAGTGCAAATCAAGAAAAAAGTCAGTTGGAGCCAAGTAAAAACAAATTCTAGTGGATGCCGAGCAAGATATTTGATGTCGAGTAAAGTTTAGTTGATGTTGAGCACCAGTAAAATTTAGTTGATGTTGAGTGATTTTACAGTTGATGCCGAATAATGCAGTATGTGCCGAACATCAGAAGGTCGATAATGTTGAGTTGTTGCATTATGATAAAGATTGAAAATTCACCGAATCTAAGCTGACAAGTTTGTTTTCTTAAAACTTTTGAATGAGGAGGAAGATAAGATTGATGAGTTAGTGGCACAAAATTTGATGTAAACCATTTTTAGGCGCATTCAAATGGATTCTAGGAGAAGCTTCTAGAATAGACAAGATATGGGGTAGATACATTATATCCTACCTAATCCATCCAAAACCCTAATTTAAACGATGGATAATGAGCGAAAAAATATTCTAGTTTCCTATTTATGGGAATGTCTAGTCATGAAGTAAAGAGGTTAGAGAGGTCGGTGTCATGTGTGAAAACCTAAGGTGGAGCAGGAATTAAGGGTTTTGCTTCATCAAGTGACCCAAGAGAAGAGTTTGCAATGACATATTAAGCAAGAAGGCTTAAAGAGATGAATGCTTGAAGGGTGAACAAGCTATCAAAGTTGCAGAGTATGAAAGCCAAGAAAAATTGAGGACCGACCATAGATTTGTAATTTGCAAGTGAAGTTGTAAGTCGTATAAGATCAAAGCTCTAATGTTACTCTCTAACAATTGTATCAGTCTAGGGTAAATCTTTTGGATTAACATTGACCTAACAATCATTGGAAAATCCTTTGACATGGTGGCATTCCAAGTGAATGGCCCAAAGTCCTCTAACAAGGCTCACTTTTAACAATGTGATTAAAATTCCTTAACTGGGTCACGTTTAACAGTGTGTATTGTAACCTTTAACAGGGTTGGCCTTTCACAGGCCATCACTTCAAAAGAGTGAAAAAGGAGTAGTAAGTTACTAGTGGTTTTTCCCAAGTTGGGTTTCCATGTAAATCATTGTATTGAGTGTGCTGATGAATGTGTTATGTTTCATGCTTTACATTTCTGCAATTTGATTTGACAGTAACATACAAGTTATAGTAAATACACAATGGATGCATACATGGGTATGAATGTTTTATGGGTTTACTAAATTGTGAAAAAGTTTTATTTATACACCTGGACTTTGAATAACTGATTCACCCCCCCTCTCAGTTATTCTAAAGTAATTCCAACAATTGGTGGACAATGAGGTACTTAGGCTACAATATGATCTGGTGAACTTTGCAAGGGACCACTTAAAGCTAGGATATGCATATAGATACATTCTGGATATCAAAGATTATTGGGCTAGGTGTCTTAATGAATACCAGACTCAGGAGAAGTTTTGGTCCCAATTAACTATTAAGGAAATTAAATTATTTAATGATTCTGTTGATGTTTTTGATCTTGTAGACGATGGCGCCTGCATGTATCCCTCATCTTATGAGAAGATCAAGGCACTCCTATTGTGTCTACCCAACCTGTAGGTCCTATCATAGACACTATGGAGGTCCTCATGCATAGGATAATCAAGAGAATAAACAAATGGGTAGAATGGACCTGAGCAAGGAAGAAGAAGACAGGGAGCACTGTTTCTACAAGTGGAGCATCTTCTAGAGCTGCCCAATAAACTACAACAACCACCATCACAACTGCTACTTCAACATCTGTAGGCCCGTCACAATCTATTGGTTAAGGTGTAGACTAGCCTCTAGAGAAGAATGTGCCAATCACTCCTACCTACAGAGGTGGCTCTCTTTCAGACAACAAAAAAGTTGGGGACAAGGAAGGGGACAAGGACAAGGAGAAAGAACAAGAGAAATCAGTGGTCAAGCCTACCTCCCCTTTCCAAATCATCAACTTGGATGGTGACACCAACACCACGGATGGCCAAGAACAAGACACATCTCAGCAAGGGGATACCTTGGTCCTCTTAGTGACTAAGTTCATTGCCTTCCTTATTGCTTCCCAAAGCACGCAAAATCCCCTAGTACCAAGGAAGTTGTTTGATCCTACTACCTTACAATCATATGCTCTCTACTAAGTCATGGCTCAAGGAGACCATTGAAAGGAAGAAGAGAAGATATGAAGAAGAAAATCCATCAAAATATTTTATCATACAAGCCACCCTCCAAGAAAATGAAGAAGCATAAATCAATTGTTGCATTGGCCACTGATCCATCCATTGGCCACATGCTAGTAGAAATTGTTGAGACACAAAAAGAGGGAAAATTCCATGAGCTTTCCATAGAAGATTTCCAAATCAGAACGGTGGATCTTGGTATCTCTATTCATGACTCCATAGTGAACATATGGAAGTCCACCAATGAGAATATTGAAGATAGGCTATAAGAGCTCAGAGCGGGAAAGGATGTCCTCAAGGCCTCAAATAGAGAGTTGATGGAATATATCAAATATACACTTGGGAGAATATCAATCAACCAATTCAACCTAAATGCAGAGGAGAACAAGAATCTACTCCTACAGCTAGAACAAGAATCTACTCCTAAAGCTGCAAGAACAGGCAATTCAGGGAGATTGGTTGAACATGGATAGATCAAATGAAGGTTCAAGGTCCCCCATTGATCGAAAACTTGGGAAATATTATGTTAGATGCTTGCAAGTTGAGGGAGGTGGCTTCAAGCCATCATACCACCATGCAAAACATAACAAATAAACTAATAGAGCAATTGACTCTATTGCAAGAAGTATTCAATATGAAGACCAACATTGCCATTTCCCATGGGATCATTAAATTAGGTAATCGGTCATTGTTTCATTGGAAACAATCTCTAAAATTTATTGTGGAAAGCTCTGCAAGATCCGCGAATGAACTCAAAGGTGTGCATGACCTGGTGCACAAGGTTATTGAGAAAGTATTTGAATATCTGAAGATACTACATACAAAGGCCTTTGTGTCTACTAATGGTAAGCTTGTGGATATTAAGAGGATAAAGTCAAAGTTCTTGGCATTTGTTGATGAAGTTGTTGATCCACTCAACTTCCAAATGTCAAAGATCCAAGAACTCCCATAAACAAACTCAATCATAAGGAGAGAATCAAAGAAGTTCCAGTCAAAGGTCACTATAATTGATGAATTGACTAAGATGCACAACTACTCGATGATTCAAGCTGACAATATCATCATTCCAAATATCGAGGAGCTGGACAAAATAACTAATGCTATGAAAGCTTACAGAGCCAAAGTAGTTACTCCTAAGAAGGCATGATGTTCTTATGTTCTTCTAGACATCTGTCATTCTCTCTCTTCTTTCTTTTTTGTAGCCATTCATGGAATTTTGTCAGTCTTTGTAATGGACAATGATTCAAGCTTGTCCTATTTTTAGCTTATTCTATTCAGAGATGCTTTATGATGCAATTATCTATTGTAACTAGCCATTTTGAGAAGGCCTAAGTATGTAACTTTTAAAGAAGTTAATCCATTGGCAAAATTACTTTTGGGAGAAACCCTATAGCTGGGATTGCTATGTGTGACTTTGAGTCCATTTTTAATTATGTTGTTCATTTAATTTTACTATAGTAGGTGGAATGAATGTGCTATTGTTGAAAATTGAATGAATGAAAATGAACTTGGTTTTAGTTCCTTCATTCAATAGATTGTATGCCTTACTTTCTTCAGCATAAGTATCTCTTTTTTCTTCTTGCTATCCAGTGTATTTTGTGTGTGTGGTGTAGTTCATTACATGAGAGGGCCAAAAATTGATTGATGGGGTACTTGAAAGATAGACAATCTAGGTATTGTCAAAATATTAGTTAACTTTGTAATTCTGGAATTACCCATTCTGTTATCCTTCCTACTCTTTTCTTGTAGTAGTTAGTCATGCATGTTTCCATAACTTATGTTTAAATCAGGATAGATTGCATGTTGTGAGTTAGTCCTCATTTTCACTTGCCTAGGTTGTTTAAAGTGTTGAGCAATCTAGTATTTTCCTCGCCTACTCTCTGGTTAAGAGCATATCCCCAAAATCCAAAAAACAAAATTCATTGCAAATCCTACATTAAGAAGGGAGTTGTACCTTTTAGTTCAAGGGTCTTTGATAGATTACTACAATGACCCATTTTGTTGTTGACTTATTTGTCCTCCATAAGCCATTGGGTAGTTTAAAAGTCAAGGTATAAACCAAATAGCTAAGGGAGACAAACTGTTAGCCAACACATTGGGAGCATAATAACCAAAGTATAAGGAGACAACTTATAAAATTTCTTGTTGGTACTTATTGCAAGTAAAAAATGAAGAAGTTTGGACCTTATAAGATACTAAAGAAGTTTAATAGTGGGAATGCTTTTGAAGTGGAATTAATTGAAGGCATGCATGTATCAACTATATTCAATGTTGCATATTTATATGAGTATCATGCGCCTAAGAATGATTTAAAAGTGAAACATGAGTATTTTAAGAAACAAATGGATGAAACATAGAAGATTTTGGACAACAAAATTGGAAGGAGTGCCATAGGAAGGGAGTATTTGGAGTATTGGTGAAATGGAAGGACAAACCAATTGAGGGTTCTTTGTTGATTTCTCAAGTTGAGTTGGATCATTTTGATTCTTCTCAAGTTGCAAAGTTAACCACAAGTGTTTTATGCAAGAGAATCTTGGATTTGGAGCAATCTCACATCAACAAAAAATATAGCTTTGTTAAATATTGTTCTTATTTTTAATCTTAGAGATCATATAGGTGACTCTTTGTGTGTTCATATTGACTTGCGCAATGATCATATCTTATCTTGGACCTATCCCAGATCATGTTCCCATGATTGTAACTCTTTTAGAATGGTGTATCTCTTGTTGTGATTCATACTATCTCAAGTAGATCATTCTTTCTTATTTATGACCGATTGGTGAATTTTGACCTTACAATGGAATATCTATAACTTGATATGATCTTGGCACACCATTATATGTTTATGGACCAAGTGTGAACCTAAATCTTAGATTACTATCTCTTACACTGATTATGGGCCTAGTTCCTTATGATCTAGGAAATGCACTGCTTGTTATTATACATTTCTTATTTTTGGGGAATGTAATCCTTCTTAGGGATGACCAGTGTGTCACGATGCCTATATATTGTAACATGATGCATCTCTTAGGTAGATTAAGAGTTCAATAATATGAATAACATAGAATCAAAAATTTCACTGAAGATCGCAATGCTACAACCAGATAGACCTAATTAGCTTAACATGTATGAAGGCTCATTGCCAATGATTTGATCTTGTTTAGTAAAGTAGATCATGCACATTTCTCATCTTGCTTCTTTGTTCGATTGAGATCTTTGATATCCCTTCATCCTTGTTTGTGTCAATAATGATCAATCTTCTATTTTCAAAACTATTTTACAACATGATTGAAAATAGGATCAATAAACGAGTTAAGAAAAATCACAAATGTGCAAAAGGGCAAGCTAATTTTAGGCCAAAGCACTCAACCAATGATCATTGTATCGCTGGAAGGCACATTATTAAAAAAACATGTGGGTGGAAAGGGAAGAGGTTTTTGTTGCTTTATTAAGTTTGAAAAGGTTTTTAACATTGTCCCTAGGGACAAACTTTGGCTCAAGATGGAAGAATTGGGGATCCCTGCACATCTTTGAGTTGTTATTCATATGATATATGAAGAGGTGAAAGTTAAAATTAGAACTTCATTTAGCATTTAAAAATGTTTTAGGAGTGATATTGAGGTCAAACAAGGTTTTCCATTATCATCTACTCTATTTGGTTTATATATTGACAAACTTGATTATTAGTTAAACATGCAAATGGTGAGAGAATCTAGTTGGGTGAATTTTTAATAAGGTTGCCACTCTATGTGGACAATCTCATTTTGATTGCCAAGTCTGCCTTTGGTTTGTAGGAACATTTACTTTCTCTTTAACACTTTTGCAAAATGATGGGGTGCAGGTCAATACCTGCAAGGCTAACATCATGGTTTTATTTTCTAATAGTAAAAATGCCAACGTGTATTTTATTTTGAGGGAAATGTTATTGAGGAAGTTGCGGACTATGAGTATCTTGACATTGACTTTAACAAAAATCTAAGTTGGGAAGGTTGTAGAAACAAAAGAATACTAGGAGGATGAAATACATTTTAAACTCTATAAAATACATGTTAAGAGACAAAGGTTTAGGATTGAAAGACCACTCAAACTTTGTTTAGTCTTTTAGTTTTGTCCATTATTCTTTATGGGTGTGAACTATAGGCCAACACCAAATCAACCTCACAATGGAAGTGAATCAAGGGAATTCAAAAGCGTTTGATCACAATAAAGTTTAAAATCAAAAGCACTATCCCATATGCTATCATGTTGAGTGAAATAGGGGTTGCACCAATTGAGACACTTGACATGGTTCACCTCATAAGCTATCTAAAAAGAACTTAAAAAGCATAAGAAGGTAGATGACCCAAAGTGGTCTCAAATGATATATTGTGCAAACAAACAAAAAACATGGATGCAACAAAACATCAAGTGGAGGGGTAAATGATATATGCATTTCAATATGTGCCCCACAAGTAACAAAGAAATAAAGGTCTCTATTATAAATGAAAGTACAAGGGAAATTGAGGATATAGGTTTGGAAGGAACAAAATTTAAGTTTATTATATTAGTGAGTTCAACCTCACATGCGATCAACTTCAAAAGGTATACATACGAGGCAACATTTCTTGGAGAGCTAAAATTCTTTTTACCCAATTGAGAACCAACTCTCATCAAATCCATTATGAGATTGGGTGTTGGAAGAGACCAAAAGAGGCTTGAGAAAAGAGAGTTGGTAGGTTTTGCAATTCTGGGAATGCGAAAACTGAACAACAATTTATTTTGGAATGTGATGCATACATAAACAACAGGGTAAAATTTGTGTATATTATATCTGATAGTTGTAAAATGATATATGCATTTCAATATACATCAAGTGGAGGGGTAAATGATATATGCATTTCAATATGTGCCCCACAAGTAACAAACAAATAAAAGTCTCTATTATAAAGAAAAGTACAAGGGAAATTGGGGATATAGGTTTGGAAGGAACAAAATTTAAGTTTATTATATTAGTGAGTTCAACCTCACATGCGATCAACTTCAAAAGGTATACATACGAGGCAACATTTCTTGGAGAGCTAAAATTCTTATTACCCAATTGAGAACCAACTCTCATCAAATCCATTATGAGATTGGGTGTTGGAAGAGACCAAAAGAGGCTTGAGAAAAGAGAGTTGGTAGGTTTTGCAATTCTGGGAATGCGAAAACTGAACAACAATTTATTTTGGAATGTGATGCATACATAAACAACAGGGTAAAATTTGTGTATATTATATCTAATAGTTGTAAAATGATATATGCATTTCAATATACATCAAGTGGAGGGGTAAATGATATATGCATTTCAATATGTGCCCCACAAGTAACAAACAAATAAAAGTCTCTATTATAAAGAAAAGTACAAGGGAAATTGGGGATATAGGTTTGGAAGGAACAAAATTTAAGTTTATTATATTAGTGAGTTCAACCTCACATGCGATCAACTTCAAAAGGTATACATACGAGGCAACATTTCTTGGAGAGCTAAAATTCTTATTACCCAATTAAGAACCAACTCTCATCAAATCCATTATGAGATTGGGTGTTGGAAGAGACCAAAACAGGCTTGAGAAAAGAGAGTTGGTAGGTTTTTCAATTCTGGGAATGCGAAAACTGAACAACAATTTATTTTGGAATGTGATGCATACATAAATAACAGGGTAAAATTTGTGTATATTATATATGATAAACAATAGAGTAAAATTTGTGTATATTCACTGAGGAATGCATTGAGAAGTTGGGCATGCTCATCATAAACTTGAACAAAAAAAAAGAACCAAATTAATAAAGTTGGCTTAAGTAGACATAATGTTCCATGGACTACATTTAATCTCGTAAACATTAAATTCTTTTTATCTACATTTATTCATAAACTTATTTGAAATCACCATAAAATCTTTTAAAATACACCCCATACAACCATAAAATTTAGGCATACCACTACTCGAGGCCAAACAAAGGGTGATGGATAATGAGATTAGTGGTATTCAGGGGAAGGTGTCTAAAATGGATGCTAAGCTGGGCAATTTGGAAAAGTTGTTTAAACAGATGGCTGATAATGTGGGTAACCTCTTGAAGCAGTTTGAGAATGACAAAGGGCAGGACTCCCCTTCAGTGGCAGAGATTCAGGGACCTAGAAAACGCACCCGAGCTCATTCTAAGAAGAACGAGGATGTGAGTAAAAAGGACAAGGTGAAGGTCATTGCTAAAAATATGCATATTCTGGCAGATCAGGCTGTTGACCTGATAAAGACTTCTTAGCTGGTCGATTGCTGTTCTTTTACTGTCTTTTCCAGCTTTGTCTTGGGTGACCTCATGGCTGTTCTTTTTGGAGGTTTGTCTCATGTTGTCCTATGTTGCTTTTCTCTGATGTTTACTTCTCTCGGTTATCTCTAGACTTTTGGTTTTATGTAAAAGGTTTTGAGTCCTTTAAAACTTATTTTTACTTAAACAAAACCATAAAATTTAGGCTTTTGACACTATCCCTGGTGACAACCTTTGGACCAGGATGGAAGAATTAGGGATCCCTAGGTTGTTCATAGGTTGTACGAAGAAATGAAAGTTAAAATTAGAACTTCAACTAACATTTCAGAATGTTTTAGGAGTGATATTGGGGTCAAACAAGGTTTCCCATTAGCACCTACTCTATTTGGCTTATATATTGACAAACTTGAAGATTGGTTAAACATATAAATGGCGAGGGCATCTAGCTAGGTATATTTTTAATAAGGTCGCTACTCTACGTGGATGATCTCATATTGATTTCGAAGTCTCTGTTTGGTTTACGTGAACATTTACTATCTCTTGAGTGCTTTTGCAAAATGGTGGGGATGCAAGTCAATACTAGCAAGACTAATGTCGTGGCTTTTTTCTAATAGTAAAAACAACACCAACATGTGTTTTATTTTAAGGGCAATGGTCTTGCAAAAGTTGTGGAGTATAAGTACCTCGACATTGACCTTAACAAAAATCTAAGCTAGAAAAGCTATAGAAAGAAAATAATATTAGGAGGATAGAAGACATTTTACACTCTACAATATAGGTGTTGAGAGGTAGAGGTTTGGGACTAAAAGACCACTAAAGCTTTTCTTACTCTTTTAGTTTTACCAATTATTCTTTGTGGGTGTGAATTATGGGCCAACAACACTTCAATCTTATAATGGAAGCTAATTAAGTGAATTCAAAAGCTTTTGATCACAAACAAGTTTAAAATTAAAAGCACTGTCCCGTATGATATCTTGCTAAGTGAAACAAGGGTTGCCCCTAACGTG
The DNA here is from genome assembly GCA_028749045.1 of Cupressus sempervirens. Lineage (NCBI taxonomy): Eukaryota > Viridiplantae > Streptophyta > Pinopsida > Cupressales > Cupressaceae > Cupressus > Cupressus sempervirens. The sequence continues at coordinate 75,943,808 of CM053788.1, read as the reverse complement.
ACACTTGATATGGTTTGTCTCATAAGCTATCTAAAAAGAATTTAAAAATAATAGAAGAAGGTAGATGGCCTAAAGTTTTCTTTACTGATATATTGTGCAAATGAGAGAAAAAAACACAAATGTGACAAGACATCAAGTGAATGGATAAATGGAATATACATTTCAAAATGTGCCCCACGAATAACAAAGAAATATAGGTCTTCATCATGGAATAAAAATACAAGGAAAATTGGGGAAATGAGCTTGGAAGGAATTAAATTTATTATATTGTGAGTTCAACCCTACACATGTTCAACTTCAAAAGGTTAATATAGGGGCCAACATTTCTTGGAGAGCTACAATTCTTATTGCTTAACTAAGAATCAATTCTCATCAGCTCTGTTGTGAGATCATATGTTGGAAGAGGCCGAAGGAGGCTTGTAACAAGAAAGTTTGCACATTTTGCAATTCTGGGAATGTGGAAACAACACTTTATTTTTCAATGCGATGCATTCATAAACAACAAAGACAAATTTATGAATATTATATATGATAGCTTATGGCATAACCTATTTAGTGAGGAATACATTGAGAAGTTAAGTATATTCATCATCAACTTCTACAATAAAATAACTAAATTAATAATAAAGTTAAGTTCTTGGGTAGGTCCGAGTTCCTATTTATTGTGTGTGATTTTGTCGTTGATTTGAGCTTTGCCATTTTGTAGCCATGCCCATTTGCCATTTTCTCTTGCTGCTTTCACTTTTTCCCATTCCTTCCTTATTTCTTCTTCCTAAGTTAAAGTGAGGTCATCATCGAGATATATGTGTGTGCCTCTAAGAAGTTTCCTATTACTTAAGATGTTGTTTTTGTCCCCTATATTCCTCATTGTCACTCTAACATGTCTGTCCTTGCCTCCTCTTATCCATTTTTTGATTCTCTATGCTTGTATGGTTGTTCCATGCCAATCTAATTGGTCTTTAAAGAAGTCTTTAACTAGATCTATTATGAATTCCTATTCTCTATAGTCTCTTAGCCCTTTGATGACAATATTTGCTACTTTCTCACTTCTTTCCTTTTCTTCTCTAATCTGCCTCCGAACTTGTTTTTCTATGCTGTCATTAGAAGTGTTTGCTGGCCCCTTTACTATGTTAGCCCATGATCTAACTTCTTCAATTTTCTCTCTGAGTTGGTTCTCTTTTATTTTCATATTGGCCATGGCATCTTGTATATTTTTCATGAGTGTTTTTGTATCCTCCCCTAGCTCCTCCTTCTCCCGTGATACTTGCTGTTGTCCTCTTTTCCCCTACTTCTTTCCTTAACAATATTAATTCATACTCTCCTTTTTCCATATTAAATTGCAATTTCTAAATTTTTTCTTTAAGTGAATTGACCTCCATTGCTAGTTTCCAGTTATCTTTGGTGACTCTTTTCATTGTGATCCTTTCTATTTGGCTCTTTCTCTTCGAGTGCCCACACCCTCTCCTTCATAGTTACCAAGTCGTTCACAAAGATGTCCAGGTACCATGTCAGGGGTGTCTTCATGGGGCTGTAACTATTTGACAACCAATCCTCCACTGTGTCCATTGCCTGAGAGTTATCTGTCTTCCCTTTACCTTTGATATCATTAAACTGCTTAACTGTTTTAGAGATTTCAATCGGCTTCAAACTCTATTCCCTCGTCTTTGCTCCATTAGAAGTCATCACATTCTATTTAAAGAAAACCCAAGGTCTAGAAACACATCGTTGGCCCAAGCTAGTCGTAGATGAAAAACTTGTCAAGTGAAAAAGCATATGGATGAAGCAAAATGACAAATGGATGCGAAAATGGGATATCAACATCCATACTTGGCCGGATAGCATTAAAGAAATAAAGAAGTTTGTCATGGAAAAATTTCACAATGTTTAATGGACAAGACACATAGGGTGGAAAAAATCTTATTACATTAAAGAATTTAACCCCACTTCTAGTCATGATGAAAAGGCCTATATAAGAGCTCCTATTAATTGGAGAGAAAAAATGCTAATCGCGCAACTCAGGACTAGTTCACACTAGCTGCGATGTGAAACTGATAGATGACAAGTTCCAAAGGAAGAGTGGGCAGATAGAATGTGTTTATTTTGTAATGTGGGAGTAGTAGAGACAGAGCAACACTTTGTCAAGGATTGCTTGGCATATAGTGACATCAGATTTGGTTATATAGAGATATTACAAAACATGAACTTCAACTACTTATTCAAGGAAGATCAAGTGAAGAGAACAATGACCTTGATTATCAAACTTCAGAGGAGAGACAAATTAACCAAAACTTTGTAGTTAAATTAGTTCCGCTCTTGCCTTCGGGGGGTGATCGTATAGGTCCCATAGGCTGCTTTAGCCTTGTGGATGCCATTAAAAGCTATCATATCATAATAAAATTATCTTGATACATAGTACCAATTAATTTTTCCCCATTTATCTATATTCATTCTTAAACTTATTCCAAACTAATTTCACCATAAAATCTTTTAAAATGCCCCCATACGGCCTTCAAATTTAGGCTAACCTCGTCGGGAATCCCGTGAGTTGGGTAGTGTGATCTCCACAATTTCTCTAATGAATAGAGAAATACAGGAAATTAACTGTGCCTATCGGTGACCATTTTCTCTCTCCTCTTGCCATTTCCATGACTTAAAAAGTGAAATTAATATTCTCTCTCTAAGCCCACATTCTCTCTCCTCGTTTAAGTACCGTGCCCTGTTATACTATCATCGTTTGCTTTTATTCATTTTCCCGACACGCTTTGCGCTTCCTTTGTATGGATGGAAGGAAAGCCTGTGTGGTTGTGGTTAGCTGCAGGGTCATGTGCGCATGAGCACCGCCAATTCGATCCAGCGTACAAGGAGCCAAAACTTTCAGCAGGTTCTGTATAAATTACAAGCTATTTTCTGCTAAGTTGCAAGCATTTTTTGTTGTTTTATTTTCTGAGCTAGGGAGAAGCTAGGCCGTTCAAGTGGCTGCAAAATAGTGGTAAAAATATCGTCCTTGCGGCTGGCGTGGAGCCTATAATGTGACCGGGGGCTGCAGCATGGGGAGCACCGGCGAGCCAGAGCGCAAGAGACGCAATTTAAGTTCCATAAGCCCTCCCGTTGTAAAGAAGCAACCGCCCGCTCCCTCTTCGGATGAGAAAAAGGTCAGTTAGCTCTTGCTCATGGTTCTGTGAAATTTAGGGTTCTCTTTGTGATTATTTCGAGCCAATTCAATATAACCGTGCTCTAGGGTATGCTTGCTCGCTTTCTCTCTCATTCTAGGGTTATTTTATTTTTTGTATGGCTCTACTGCTTTCTTTTATGTGTTTGTTCAGCTAGTTATTTCGGTGCTTAAGGCTAGTTTAGTTCCCTGCATCACGGCGTCGTTTGGTTTATTCAGTCAAATGGCTGGGGTGCGTCGGTAATTCTATCTGAATATTGCAGAAGTTTTCTTGGAATACGAGATTAACTCCAACATGATTGTTTTCTATGGTGCGGTCTTTATTTCTTTGCTATGGGTCATATGAGCTGCTAAAATTCATGTCATCGGATGGTAAATGCTACTTATTGGTGAATTCAACTTCAATATGAGAATTTACATTATTCTTTAAAATTTTCAAATCGTTGCCAGGGCTTGAAGACTGTAGTCCTTGACTAGAGTATTGGTTAGAATTTTTCCTTCCATTTATGGTTGCTTGCTTTGTTGGGAATGAAAACTAGGTTAAAATTCTGTTCAACTGTGTTGCTTGATCTGCGTAGTCAAACGGGTACAATGAATTATTCTAGGTAAATTCCTGTTAATATTAAGTGGTTTGTTATGTTGACTCCGTTGTTTTACTGAAACCTACACGTATCATGCAAATTTTGCTTTTATATCTTCATTCTTGTTAATTCTACTTATCAGGTAATTCAAATGCAAGGTTTGAGTTCACTTTATTATGTCAGGCATGGAACTATAGGGACTGAATGAACAAGATCTTATACCGAAATATTTAGTAGAATTCTTTGGTTTACAGTATCTTGTGTGTTCTGTTGATGGCTGTTTCTTTCTTAGTATCATCAAAAAGACTATGGCACGGGCTTCTGTAGCAGCCATGACTTTTTAAAATATTAACAGTAGCAATTAGGTTCATTAATGTTTTTAGACTAGTTGGGAAGGCTATTAGAAGTTTTTAGTAGCTGGCGAGGTTCTCTTGAGCATTTTATAGTTGCTCAAAGTCCAGAAGGTTCCTAAAGCTGACTAAGTTTGTTAAGATATTTAGGGTAGGTGTCTATGTGTCCTTGAGGTTTTTAAAGTAGCTGGCGAGGTTCATAAAGGCCTGTAGAGTCATGGATGATAGTCACCATACTCCCTCATTTGCAGCTACCATTAGTAGCTGGCAAGTTTCTTTAAAGTATTTATAGTGGCCAGGGAGATCCTTTAAGGCTGCCGAAGTGACCGTAATGTTTGCTTAAGGTTCGTTCTAATGCAAGTGACACTATTGAAGAATTGTCTTTTGTAGATAATACATGGTAAGATGTTCCATTATTTTTCTCTATTTGACACAGACACTTGCACTAAAATATATATAGACGTCATATCAAATCTCTTCCCTTGTGCATGTTCAAGGTCCAGCCTTGTCGGAGATGAGTCTTGTTAGCTGTGTGTAATTCCTATATTAGCATGATAGTTATTACCATTTCTAAAATTACTTTATGTTTGTGTCTTTTTCACTATTCCAGTAGTCTGTGAAGATTTGAAATAGTAACAATGCTGTTTAAAATTTGTTTTGGACTGTCTCAGACTTGCAAATAGTACAAGTTAAGATAATTTGAAGTTTTTCTTTATTGGCTCAGAAACCTTTTAATTTTTGACTGAAATCAAATAATTGCAGTGATTTTCATTAGTTTGTAGATTTAATAGGCTAGATTAGTAAGATCTTTGCACTAGCTTTAATAGGTTGAAGGCTCATATCAGTGACAAAATTATATCAATTAGTAATAAAAATAAAGATCTCATGGATTAAGTTTGCAGCATGGGAAAAATAAGTTCTCAACATAGTTTGTTGGGAGATGGAAAATTAATTTGTGAACATAGGTCTTCACATACTTGAATAAGTCTATTAAGCCTGTTAGCAGAAGTCAAATTTATCCTTTTCATTTTGATTGAATAGCTCAACAGATTTTGTACATTGGAAGACAGAAAGCATATGCTATTCTTCGAGTCATTGCTAAGTTGCACAATCTAAGATGAGTTTCTCTACTTGTCAGTTCAAAGTAGCTTGATCATTGCATCAGAGGAAAAGGATCTCTATATTCCTGCTTAAATGGGTTCACAGTTTATGTGAAAGACAGGAGTGAATGCCTTGTCACTGAATTGATTGTTTCTCACTTTCTCAGTGTGAGTCTTCTGGAATCAACAGTATAGCTACCTAAAATTACTCAAAATTAAATAATCAAATATCTTTTCCTTCACTGAACTTCTGTTTTAAATTGACATAGCTCGGTTTAAGACATTTAAACTGGTTGATACTGGGTAATTCAAAATAAAATGCCAATTGCAAAACTTGAAAAGTAGGATTCTTGCAAACTTGTAAAATAGGATTCTTTGAAAGCTTGTTTGGTTCACAGCAGTGTGTCAATCCAGATATTATTTATTGCATCTTGCTATCTATCTCACTTGTAATTTTGTAAATAGGACCTTCTTTCAGCATGTTTATATTTAGGGCTCATGTCACAGAACAAAATTTAAACGTTATTCATAGTTCTCGCTTTGTTCTATTTTGTTCTTTGTCATTGACTATGGACTGCAGCTAACTCCTTAATTTATAAGTCTAGTGTACAATTTAATAAGATTTCTGTAATCCACAGAAAGAGGCATTTATAAAACTCTGATCATTTTGGCAATTTTTGCATTGCCTGTAGGTTGATGCGGCAGTTCTTCAATATCAGAATCAGAAGCTTTCTCAACAATTAGAAGCTCAAAAAAGTGAGTTTCATGCCTTGGAGAACAAGTTTAATCAACTTCAAAACAAACAGGCTAATTATGATGACACACTTATGGTGGTAAACAGAATTTGGAATCAGGTACCTTTCAAGGTTCTCTTCCTTTTTTCTGAAGAGTTTTTGTATTTTAATAGATGTTTTGCAGTTCTTCATTTCAACTGCTAAGAGCCTAGTTGTATTGGTAAATGTCAAATGCTAGCTGGTAGATGATCTCGAATTGCTTGCAATACGAGCCGGAGGTTGCATAAATGGAGTTAAGATTTTGGATGCTTCTGAAACTTTGGAAGGCGAGATTCTCTTAGCCAAAAGTAAGGCATCATTCCGTTTTCTTAGGAGGCCAACTTTTGTTATCATTTTGAACTTGAAAGAAAAAACCTCTGTATCACAATAGGCTTATGTTTTTGATTTGATAAAAATTAATGTGATTAATTTTTTTCCGAGTATAAAGGTTCATTTATGACACTTGGAGTTCTATGAACTAAAGGTTTCTATTTTATTTTTTGGCAATGTCATCCTTTATAACACACTAATAATTATACATTCATTTGATTTTTCAGATGGCAAGAGTGCATCATGTCCTCCAGAGGCAACCTTCTTGCGTAGGCTTATGGAAGCATGTAACTCAGACATATGTGTTGCAAATGCTTCCACAAATGAGGTAGAAAGTGTGCTTATGACGAGGCATGCATCCACAACGAACACGATGCAAATTTTGGTAAAAGCAATTGATTCTCATCGTGCTAAAAATGAGGAATTGTCCCTAATTCTGCGAGGGAGGCTGACTGAAGATGGTGAGGGTTCTTAAAAAATGGCTTTTAATTTCGTCAATTTTTTTCTGCAGGCAGCATGTATATTTTGGTAGGAAAAAAAATTGGTTAACACGTGTTTGCATCTTATAGAGGCTAGCAAACAACTCCAAAATAATGATGACAACTTAAGGGAAGAAATTAGAAACTTGCGAGCTGCAATTGATGCACTTCACTTGAAGCATAAACATTATGCAAATGAGGTTCGGACTCTGCGTGACGGTCATGCAAAGGATCAGTCTGAGATTAGACGATTGACAGGTAAGTAATGCGCATTTGCCTCTAATATATCTGTTTACTATACTTATTATATACATTATGTATGCTTCTCTTTTTTGAAACTATTGTATAAGCAAAAGTTGACCAAACGCATTTGCCATTATAAACCTAAACATGGCATCTGTTATGAATGCTGCATGAGCTTTGCATGCATTAGATGAGATGTTGAGCATCTGCAAACCATTCCACAAAAATGAGGAAAGACTTAACATGAATGGCTTTTTTTTGTTTATGCATTTCAAGGTGAGTTGGACGAGATCATGGCAGATCTGGAAGAAAGCAAATGCAAACTTGCAAGCCTGAAATCACAGAGGGATGCTTCGCTTGGAGCATCTTTCCCAGGTTTACACTTAGGGAATAAGAATGAATCAGGAGAAAGATCTGGAGAGAAGTCCAGGAAATTACGGGAGACAGAAGCAGCTTTGGAAGAATTCAAGGTGAAGTGCCTGTCTTCTGCAACTTTGAATGAGTTGGGGTTAGCAACTACTAAAAATCATTTCTTTTGGTTATTGGATAACAAGATTATGAATATAATTTATAGTGGTATCAATTGTGGATAAAGTCTGAACTTGTTTTGTTGCATCGGTTTCTTATTTCTTATAGACCTTGGCAACAAATCGACTAGTTGAGCTCCAAGAGGCACATGAAGAGAAGTTGAAGATGTCACAGCAGATGGATCACATGCAGGTAGTGATTCAAGTATGCTCTTGTTATGGTGCAATCAGTTAGAAGTCTGAATTTTCAGATGTCAGTTGTATATACCCTGGTATGTATATTATATAACTTTTTTTAACTGTCAGTGCTCATAATAGTTTCATATTTCTTTACAGGATTCTTTAAACAATGAGAAACTTGTTTTATCTTCTAGACCTTACCTTTTATTGAATGACCAAGCTCAGCGCTTGAAATCTGAAGTTGATCGCTATCATTCCATGGTGGAATCATTGCAGGTTTACCAACATTAAACTCACCTTGTCTGCTTTCAAATTGAGATTGATAGATCTACATGAGTGCCTCCTAAACATTATTTGTTGTTATTGTGCAGGCTGAAAGGGACAATTTAGTGCGGCGGGAAAAAGAAATGAACTTGAAGGTTGAAAGCTCTGATATTGCAAGAAGAGCAGCTGCTCTTTCTGAAAGTAGAGTAGCAGAGTTAGAGGCTGACTTACAAGAATGCATGAATGAGAGGAATTTACTTGAGAATAGATTAGAAGAGGCTTTACAAGAGTCAGGTATAGTTTCCAAACAAATGCTGCAGTGATGTATGAAAAGTAAAAGCAAAATTTGTTCTGTAATGTTTCTTTGCATTGCATGCAGAAAATCTAATCTTGTGAGATAAATGCATTTGGAACTTTTTTAGGAAGGAAAGACATAATTAACGAGTTCAAAGTTATGGTTTCGACTTTACACAAAGAAATGGGAATGATGCAAGGACATTTGAATAAATTTAAGGAGGCAGCTTGTGAAGTCCATTCATTGCGAGCAGAGGTTCACTCACTTACAAGAATACTAAATAGAAAGGTAATGACATTGACAACTATTCCTCCATAGTAAAATTAAAAATAAAGATGTTTTAAACTTTGTTGAAGGCTGAATTAATATGTCAACTTGCACAAATGAATTGATGCTGGTATTGCAGTCAAGTGAATGCAAGAATTTGTCCGATAAATGTGCTTCCCAGGCTTCTGAAATCAAATCATTGCAAGATCTGGTATGCTTATTCTAAAAAAATTGGTATAGGCTTTAGTTTGCTCAACTGCTTGAAAAATTATATGAGTGGCAATCTATTCTACTTTTCAATAAATGGTATGGGCTCATTGATGCAGGTTACAGAATTAAGGGAGACTGAGCAAGAGTTAAAGTTAATTCTGGAGATGTATGGGCGGGAGTCCACAGATGCTAGGTAAGAATCAACTGAAATATTTTCCTAGGGAAAACACTGCCTTTGTCTGTTGTCTTTGTAGTCTGTAGCTAATAATATTACAAACTAGTAAAACATTTTGATGACTATACTTCATTTAACATTAATCTTTTATGTTGATGCTATGTCTTGAACATTTTTTTTCTTTCATTCAATAGAGGGATCTGTTTGGGTCCTCAGCCATACCAAAGAGACCAAGATAGAAATAACACCTTTGGATACAGATCAAACAAAAAAGCGAGAAACAATCTCCAAAGCTATAAGATATTGACTCAAAACAACCCCAAATATTGCAGCTCCCTACCTAAAGAAGTAAGTTCCTTTTAACTAGTCAAGGAGGAACAGTAACCGTTGAAAAAAGCCAACCCGGGGGAGGCAATAATGGAGGAGCAGTAATCAATAAAAAAGGCAACTCAGGGTAGGAAATCTTACGCATAAGCTGATATAAGTCTTCAACTCCATCTTGAGAGTCACTCAATTGTCCATTAGGCGCTCTTCAGTTGCTTCCTGCACTTAGAGTGAAGTGTGGCAACTTCTGAATTGTGCCCCCATGCTTCCTGGGTCTTTCCACAGTTCTCAGCCTCACAGAACCAATACCTCACATGCAATTGAAAACCTCCTGTACTGATTGAAAATCCTGAAGAAAATCACTCCCTCCCCTTATCCGGAACATTTCGTCAAAAATGTCAAATCACGAATTTGCTGCTTCAAAACCTCAAATCTCTTCGTTCCAAGATCATCCTGGGAATTATCATGAGGCTTGTCCACATAAAATCATTGAGGGAACACTTGAAGGGACCAAAAATATTCCATGGATCCTCTTGACAAAGTTCATATTTGGCACCGTATTCTGCAACGTTTTTGAGCTCTGCTTGTGAGATGACCAATCCATTGTGAGATGACCAATTCTTTTACAATAAAAAATACCTGAAAGATAGGCTCTCAAAATTTGTAAACTTAGTTATGAGCCCTGAGAGGATTGGGTAGAAAGAAAATGGATAATAGGACGGGAAAGGTTCACCAACATATATGCCATCTTGCAAGGCTACAATGGAGCCATCCTAATCAGATTTCAAAGTTGCAAAGGGACCAATCTTTTTTCATAGCAACTGGATCAACTTCCAGTTTACAGGTTAGCGGGAGATTATAGTACTGAATGAAAAAGTGAACTTTCAAGAAGTGAACCTTGTTTAGGGATTGGAAAATTAAGATCTTCCTCTGCTAATTCCTTGCAGTCACCTGAAACACCTCCTACATTGGCACTGCTGTGGTGGTGCCACCAAGCTTTGTGGTGAATTTGCAAAACTTAACTTATTGTCCCTTTGGCAGATTTTTTTCAGCATTCAGACTAATCTGTTATCTTCTCATTAACAGCTTTTTTTTCCTACTTCTTTGAGTTCAAACGAGGTAATAATTTTTTGAATATTTAATTTTTAGGTATTTACTAGGTATCTAAAAAATGTTCATTTAGCTTGTTATCTCTATAAGACTATATCACTAAGATCCAAGTCACAGGATGATACGCCAAATTTCATCCATGAAGTTGGAATTTCAGCGAATTTTACCCTTTGCGAACCTATATCCAAATTTTATGATATTTAATATTAAATTTGTTATTGACAAAATATTATATTATTTTAAAATAATATTGAGTTATTTAGTTAATTATTTAGCAATATCAATCTATTTTGACAATTTTGTGTATATATTACTTCCATTTAAAAATAAATAAATTTATATGAGTTAAAATTTAATGTTGATTTTTTCCCAAATTTTTACCCTTGCCAAGTTTCATCCAAATTTTATGATCGACAAACTTGAACTTGAATTCGAATTTGAACCTTGTGACTTAGATTAAGACTTTGGTGATATTAGATCAACTTTGAAGTGATATGATGGCTTGTCTCCAACCATAAATGGTATTGGGTCCTTGATAACTCTGAGTTAGCTTGAGTGATCAATTAGGAAGAACACTCGTTTGGAAAAATTCTTTAACAAATGGATATGCTATCTACTAACATTTATCAGAGATCTTCTGGAAAGGATTTTGATATCAATTGTGCCAATTCGGTAGAAATGGAAATGCCTTGGCATAAAAATCAGCAATGTCATGTGGCTGGCGACTGCTGAGTGCTGCCATATGTTCACAATCATCTGCTGTTTGAGAATCCAGGGGATCAATTTTATTATCTGAATTCCATACACAAATGCATTTCAAAGTCTTATTCAAATTAAAGTTAGACTCCATTAAGTATTCTGGAAAATTGCTGCTGTATTTTAGTTGCTAAATTATAGGATATTTCTTTTTCATGTAACCCTCATAACCTCAGTGGAAGTTTAAATGCCCTATGTTTTGGTTTTGCATCATTAGTTGAAACTTTTGGCAGGAAATTTAGCCAAAGTGGAAGTCATGTTTTGTGCCGAAGTTTTCAAATTTAACAACTGCTTAAAAACTGAGAGGTAAAGAAGGTGGGAAGCCCAATCTAACAAAAAGTCTTTATATAGCACAAAATGAATTAAGCGAATGAGCTGAAAACTTGTTTAGTAGTAGACTGACTTTCGGATTCATGAATATCAAGGAAAGCTCAAGAAATTGAAAGCCGGTGAGTTTGAGGAAGGCACTGATTATATTTCTGACCCTTTTGGCAATCACATCTGTAATGGTTTATTTGGTCCAAGTTTATTGTAGTTTGTGTCCTTGTTTATGCCAGTGGAAACTTTTGGGGACTACAAATGACAACAGATTAGCAGAAAATGATAAAATGAAACATTGGCACTGTTGAGTTTTTTAGCTTACGTTGGAACTTCTGCGTAGGTTTAGTATGAATGTGTTGGAGTGGTTCTAGTTATTCTATTCTGTGTTTCACTTTTAGTGATTAAAGTGAGTATTTTAAAGCAAATTGATGTAAGAGCTGATAGATCTGATACCATGTAAGAGTCACACAAGGACCCAATCTTGTAGGATTCATGCAAAATCGAAGACAGCCTTCCACAAGAGAGTAGAGTAAGAGAATAGTTTGCTTGATCTTCAATGCAGTAATGACACAATGATCAATAATGGATCAATAATAGCACTTACATAATGTACACATGAGGCCGTGCTTATATAAAGTTTGGGAGATAGGACAAGGCAAGACTGTGAAAAATGCCTTTCCCTTGTGTCATGAGACAACTAAAGATAACACTAGAAAGATTATTTAGATAAGGTGAAAACAGGAGAAGAAATGCATCTACTGACAGCAGCAATTAAGCCTAATAAGGTGTAGGTAATCACTAATGGCATAGAGTTATCTTCCAACTTGTCTCTTGTCAGAAATAAGAATGCATTTTGGAAGATTAGAGTTTCAACTGAATTATTAATAAAGATGGAAGATTGATTTTCAAAATTTCTTTCAAAGGATTGAGAGACTTAGTTTTTTGAAGGACTGAAAAGCTGATTGTAATTGCCAGAAAAATATATTACTTCTTAATTTTTGTACAGCTGTAAAGTGTTTATTTGTGGAGATTTCCTTGTAAGTTCTTTAAAGGAATGAAAAACTGTTTTTTCTGTGTTCGCTTCAACATTTTGAAGTTTTTATTATTGCACTATTATTACAATGTCACTTTACATTAGGATGTAATTGCTAAGTTTTGAAATTATTATCACAAAGAGAAAAACTAGCTGAGAGGAAGCATAAGAGATATCAATAAGTTTGATGTTTATTTATAAAGTGTTAGGAGTCCTATGAGTGAAGACAAAAATAAGAACAGACTCAGCTAGATGAGTGGCAGAACTTAAAAACATGTAAAATAGTATCGAGGAAGTAATTTATCAAAAGAAATTATGGTGATGGGTGTGAAAAACAGAAATCAAGTAAGAATCTTTTCCTGAAATGCATGGTAGTAGATAGACAGATTGAATTCCATTGTACTGAACAATTGAATTTTGACAAAGATTTTGACCTGTTTGACCTGTTCCCTGGTTGCAATGTTTTTATGTACTAAGTGGGTCATTTCATAAATACTCATTAGTGACTGGGATGATCTTGGATGAAAAGCTAAATTTAATTTTCTAATGAACTTTGGAAGGGATCGACAAATAATAACTGATCCATAGACACTATGAATATCTAACTACTTTCTTTACTGACATACATCTTGTTCATTCTAGTTACTACTGATATAGTTGTTGATTATAATGTAAAACGTGCATAGAACTGCTGTAATTTTTTCATTTACAGTTAGTAAGTTTAAAACTTAAAACATTCATAAGGAAGATAATAATGCTAATTAGAGAGCATTACTGCTCAAACAAGGAAACACAGCATTTGACTTAGAATTGCTCATCATCAGAATTCTTTATGGAAGAGTGAGAAATCACCTCCTTAAGTCACTAATACCCTGCTGATTAGAGAGATTTCCTGCATCCTTCAGTCCTTACATATTCCTTAAACATTCAAATTGTGACTTCCAAATACCTGTGAACATGCACAAGACTAGTCGACTGATGCAGCTCGGTATTCTTACAGTCAATTACAGTGTGAGATAAACCTCTTCCAATGTTATACAAATGTTCATATAACCCTCATTCCCAAGATTTTCTTGGGGGGAATCCTAAATAGTTCAGGATTCAATAAGAGTGAATCCCAAGTGCTTAAGCTCTGCCTTTGTCCCCAAGCTTTGTGATATTGCCACACTTGTGATGGTTTTAGCCTCAGGCAAAACCATCTTTTGCAGTTATTTTTTGGCCTCAGTTGGAACTCTCACCACTATCAATGGTAGAGGAAAATGTCACTAGTGGTCGTTATTCACGGTAGGTGATGCCTTTTGAGTGACCAGATGACTGAAGCATTTTTTTTCTTGTTCTCTGAATTCTCTGCAACTCTTTTTAATGTTTGCTTTATAAATGAAGTCTAATGTCTTATCTGGTGTATAGGAAATCTTTAAGAATGAGGAACATCATCTAAGTTAGTCAATGGATGAACTTGACTCGACCATTTTTCAGATCAATATTGATGTAACAAACTTCATTAGCAACAAAATTGCATTATCATTTAACTCATGGTTTTTGATATACTGATTAGTGAGATCCATAAGAAACTAATGGGATGTTTTGACATTTGTAGAAGTCTGCTTTACTAGACTGGAAACTCATGTAACAGATTCAATGGGAAATGTATGGACAAGCATATAATCCTTAGATCTGCCTATATCCTAATGCCTAACGTTTTTCTTCAAAGTACAGGTAATAGTAATGAGAAGCAAATAGATGGCCATATGGACAGTCGATCATGTATGTCAAGAGGATATGAGCCGGCATGTGTGTTGAATTTCTGTTAGTCACATTTCCCGAATAAAACATTCCTGCACAGAGGTTTAAAATATATCAGCTAAGTTTTTAGACCAAAATCTGAGCAGTATAAGGCACAACTAAATTCCTTTTCATACATGCCTTAGTTGGAAGCATTTGCAAATCTCAAATGAGTGGGTGTAGAATGCACATTCTAAATCTTTACTTTTAAGGCTAAGCCCAAGCAACTAAATTCATCAACCGACCATCAACCACCAAACTAACAACACCCATGACTATTAAGAAAAATAATGCATTATTATTACTAATAGTCATTTACATTAACATGATGTAATATTTAATTTCATTTTAACAAAGTCTAAATATTAAACTCAATTGCTGGACACGAAATCCTCAGGTAAAGATCTTAAACCCAAAGCATCAAAACATAGACCCTAAACACTAAACTTATTTCCTAAACCCTGCTGTCTAACCCTAAAACTAAAGTCCTACATCCAGATAAGTTTCTTTAGAGATTGCAATGCTGGGTACACTTCTTTGCTCATACCTTGTAGTAATAGTTGTTGGTGGAAATAGAATACCAACTTGACATGGAAGGTCTTCGTGAACTCTTTTAAGTAGTTTTCTAATCTTTGTATGTATCCAATACAAGATTTGTTGGCCATGAAAACCAATCTGTCTCTTTATTGTGGTCTGTCCCATCACACCATCTTCAAATCCATGAAATGTCTTTATTAAGATGACTGATGCATTTGCCTTTGCCTTTATTAAGATATGTTGTCATTGATTCGCTATTGATGAAACAAAACAATGGGAATTGTACAAAACCTAATTTATTTGCAATAAATGTGTGAATCATCTGATACTGATCTGATGTATCTTCTTTTCTAGAGCTTGCTATTCCTCTTTGAATACTAGAGATTGTCAAAATCAAAAGTGTTTAGCCAGATTTGAGATTGTGTTGGATTATCTTGCCACACATCTCAGATTTAAGTTTGGTGTTTTTTGGAAATTATTCAGGATCATAAAATAAAAACCCAAATAATCTAAAAGAATAATATTAGATTGATGAAAGAAAATATCTCGAAATAAGAAGAAAAGAACTTCAGTAAAATAACTCTTCTATCTATCTTTATTCAATAATACTTGACTTATGCAAAAGTCAGTCAATCTCCTCCGGCAGGCTTAACTACCCTGCTTGCCTCCCCTCATGCTACAGCGGCACATTACCAACCATCCAGTATGGGTTCAGCCTTAAAAAAGAATGCGCCTTTGAATTGTAAAGTATTTCAGGGAAAGGGTCATGTTTGGAAAATTTTGAGGATGTTGAACTGTAGAATGAGGCAGACATTATCTTTCTTACTTTCTCTTAGACCCTTCTCTTACCTTTCTCAGGATGAGACCCTATAAACTGGTCAATGCTACTATTTCAGGATCTTGACTAGTCAGGAAATATCTGGTTGATCACACATAGTAGTTCAATTGCTATGTTGTTAGGATCTTGAATGGTCAGGAAATACCAGGTAAAATCAGATCCGAATTTGGAAAGTTTTTCCTAGTCTTCAGCAATATGTTTTTAGAAAACCATCCAAGATATTTCAGGAGTAAAGTGGGTGGTGCACCATCAAGCCAAATGGGAAAGAATTTTTTAAGAGAGCTGGTGGTTTTTCTAATATTGTCCTCTGTAATGGTATGTTAGCATATCTCCTTGGTCAAAGAGGGGCTGGCAAGGGCTCACGGTTCAGAACTTTTCTGTATTTCTATATGCACAAGGCCAAGCCAATGTTTATCTATGGTTTATTATGCATGTGACAATTTATAGCTGATTATATCTTGAAGAAGTTTGTTAGAGTTTTGTCTCAAGTTTACCTATTCCATTTGATAATAATAAATATATTTTGCTAGCTTCTATCAGATTGACGATAATTGATTCTTGACTATTTGTTTATAATTTTGAGTGAAAATGCTAATGGAAATATGGACGCGCTATAGCATAGTCGGGACATGTAAGAGAATGGGAACTTAATATACTCTTTGCTGGGACATTTATAACGCAGGGATGTCATGGAGGCAAGGCAAGCTGAGTGCAAAGCTTGGGCACAAGTTCATAAGCTGAAGTCTGCTCTTGATGAACATAGTTTGGAATTGCGTGTCAAGGCGGCCAATGAAGCTGAGGCAGTGTGCCAGCAGAGACTGGCTGTTGCTGAAGCGGAAATTGCTGACTCAAGGCAAAAACTTGATGCTGCAGAGAGGTAGTTAATCTTTTCTTTTAAGAAGATATGTACAGATGGGTTGCAAGTTTACTAATGGTCAATGTTATATTGATATATTGTGCTGACCCATCTCAAACGGTGTCGCTTTTCTTCAGAATTTCATGCTGGTTTGTTTGATCTTATTTGACTTGACATTTTTCTTAGGATCAATGAAATCATGCAAAATGAAAATCTATCCCGAAGATCGGTCATAGTAGAAGAGCTACATTTTCTTAGGTTGAAATGCTAAAATGAAGGACAAGGAAAACATATAGAATCCTAAAGCTGCAACTAAATTATATTTTATCAGTGTAAGATTATACATGTAAATAAAGAACAGTTTGACAAAAGATTATATTTTATCTAGCCTAAAAGTAAGCAATGTTTATCTTATTGAATCTTTGGTGCGGGAAGAGCTGTTTGTTTGGAGAGTTAATATCTCTATTTTATTTACTTTCTTACTAGATCTAAGCAACTAAGAAACAAATCTGATTGCTTTGTCAAAACTATAAAATTATAGGGAACAATCTCATTGCTTGTACGATGGGGTATGTTTCGTATCCAAAAAAAGTGGGTTGAGAGAGCTTAACAACTTTCAAGCACGAAAATATTTTGTTTAGTGTAGGCAGTCCCCATGGAGAGAACTGAGCAAAACCCTCATTTGATTTGTTGAGCAAAAGAAAATTGAGAAAAAAAGGAGCAGTAAGCTCCCTACAAAATCTCTCTTTGACGTGGGCATGTACCCTATTGCTTAATAGTAAACAACTTATGCACCTAACCATGTCTAGGTGAATTGCTGTCAGAAAATTAAAACATCGGAACTTTTATGGTAATATGAATGGGTTTTAGATTGAGAATCATAGTGGGTCCTAGTTAATAGCAGAGGCAGAAATGTTCATTTGACTCGTGTCTAGTGAAACAAGTGGAATTCGCAGATTGGTTTGTAGTCACAGTTTTATCAATTTGGTCTTGCTATTTCACTACAATTGCTTTTGACTTGGTAAAGATGTAAAGCCGAGGAAAAGTGGGTTTGATTATATTTTAAAATACCAGTTAGTTAAGTAGGATACTCGTTGAGCTTGGGGATTGAAGGTGCAAATAAGAGGTTATTGGCCAAGGTAATAAATTATAATACATTTTGTTGTGCGTCTCTGGATGTATTTGTGACACATGTCCATAGCAAGGTGCTCTTTTCCGTAAATTCAGTAGTGAATACCAATAAATTGTTGGTTAGGCCAAAATTTCATGTGACCTGCGTCTAGTGAAATAAGTGGAAATTTCAGATAGCTTGAAATTGGGTCATATATAACCAAATGACCAGTTATATTGAGGAAGTTTGAGCTTGGGAATTGTTTGTGCAGATAAGAGTTATTGGCCAAGGTAATAATAAATTTCTTGTTTCCTTACATGCAGATGTGTATGTTACACCTGTCCTTAGCAGCAAGGTGATTTTCTCCCCATATTAAATAGTGGATGCCAATACATGCTATTATAGATCGATATATACAACAGGGATAAAAGTCTCCATTTATAAGAGATCTCATGTCGTTTTTTCTAAATGAACCACTTGTTAATAGAAGCCAAAATTAGAAACTAACTAAACTAACTAAGATGACCTTTAAAAAAACATACATTATTCAATACCATCTCTGAAGGTCATCGTTCTATCTATCCTATAAAAGACACAATCTGCAGGTCATTTGGTCACAAATGCATATAGAAGTCTGCTTCCTCTTGGTCACAAATGCATGTAGAAGTCTGCTTCCTCTTGGTCACAAATGCATATAGAAGTCTGCTTCCTCTTGGTCTCAAATGCATAGATTGCTTTGCAAGATAAGCCTACTCCTGAGACCCTCTCTGATTCTGCAGAAATCCTGGATAGGACCAAGATAACTTCAAACTTTCCAATCTGATGTTGGGAAAACAAAGTTGTCCCTCCCTGTATTAGAGACACCGAGTCAACTTCTGAAATTAAAACTGTGATTTTGAGGAGAAAATTGTTAAACCTTCCAATATTTGAGAAAAATAGTTACATTTAAAAAAAATTGACAAAAACTTTTGCAGATGATCACTACAACCTGAAATAGATTGCAAGATGATTTTTGTGGCAAAAATGCCAAATACTTTAATGATTTTTTGCAGGAAAAATTAAAAATCTTGAGATCAGCAACACCAGTCACGATTTTCTTGGAAAAAATTTAGAAAACCCAGACATGATGTTTGAGGAGAAAAATTGAAAAATCTCAACAATAATTTTTTAGTATGAAACTTTAAAACCAAATCATATTTTTTTTTGGGACAAAATTATAAAACCCAGTTATAATTTTTGACGAAAATTCAAAAAACTATGAAAAGACAGATATGATGTGCAGAAACCCTAGGCCAGAGAAAAACTTGCAGATCGATTATTGTAAAAAAATCTTGAAAAAGAGAAAGCTGGTGCAAGACTCTAGGGCACTGATATGCAGAGCCACCACAATTTTGTAGACCCTAGGGCACAGAAGTATGTGAAAACCCAAAGCTGAAGATGACTGTTGATTTTGACAGAAATTACCAAAACTGTGAAGAATGTGTTAAAAATGTGAAGCACTAGCCTTTGAATCCCACCATGAATGTGGCAGGAAAAAATGCCAATTTTTCTTAGAAACTCTCAAACCAGGAAAAAACGACGGAAGAAGTCACACACTGGCCACAAAATGAACCTCCTGTCACAAGGCTGAAAATTGAAGGACCCACTGGCTGTAAAATAAACTTGCTGTTGTGAGGTAAGTAAAATAAAGGATACACTGGCCTGAGAAACAATGCTGCTCAGGAAAGAAGCCTCACAGGCGAAAAAGACACAAATTTGCAGCTTCAAACCTTTAGATGGCGCCTGCAGTATAGAAATGAGTCAGAAACACAAAGAAAAATTGCGTCAAAAGGAGTGAGCTGCAAAAATATAAATGTGGGCCACGAAAATCACGACCTTTGAACATGTCATTTGCATATTTAAATCCATGAAAAATGTTGCAAACCTTTTTTAAACTAAAAAATAATTAAAAATTTTCAGGAAAATTTTCAGGGAAGGGGCTCGAATTTTTATTAGGAGATTTGTCAAACCTTAAAGAGCCCCATTGATCTGTTCTCATACCATGTGAGCATATATGACGATGTTTCTAAATGAAACACTTGTTAATGGAAGCTAACTAAAATAACTAAACACACTGGCTCGATAAACAATTCTGCTCAGGAAAGAAGCCTTGCAGACCAAAAAAACACAAAGTTGCAGCTTCAAACCTCTAGATGGCGCATGCAGTATAAAAATGAGCCAGAGACAAAAATAAATTGCCTCAAAAGGAGCGAGCTGCAAAAACATGGGCCACGAAAATCACGACCTTTGAACATGTCATTTGCATATTTAAATCCATGAAAAATATTCCAAACCTTTTTTTTTAAAATTTAAGAAACAATTAAATTTTTTCAGGAAAAATTCCAGGGAAGGGGAAAGATTTGCTAACCTTAAAGAGCCCCATTGATCTGCTTTCATACCATGTGAACATATATATAATGATCTGCTTTCATACCATGTGAACATATATATAATAGAGACAAAAGGTTCTATTTGATAAGGAATTACATGACGATGTTTCTAAATGGTTACTCCTTAACGGAAGCCAGAACTAGAAACTAACTAAACTAGCTAAGATGACCATTAAAGAAACATTACATTATTTAGCAGTGTTATAAGGAGATTTGTCTACCCTCCCACTAGGAGGCAGAAATGCATCTCAGAGGCACTTTGCTTTTATGGAGACCTCAAAAAAGGTTGAAGACTTCATGATGAAGTTTCCTAGAGTCTCTGGGTCTCTGAATCCAAAAAGTGAAGTTTCCCCAGAATGTCTTGATTAAAAAAAAATGTAAAATATAATATTATTAAATTATTTATGTATTTTGTACCTCATTTTAATGTTTTTTACTGCAAAAATTAAAACCAACAACAATTTAAATCATTTAATCATTTAAATTTTTTATTTAATAACTTAAAAACATTAGAAACACTTTTAATGTTTTTATTTTTATTCCAGAATCCAACCCGACCAGCAATAATTAGAAATATGTTTTATTTATTTAGATAATAACATGGAATCCAACATGGAGAGATGATTTTTTGGAGAGCATGATAGCTGAAGACCTTGAGATGGATGATCACAGCCTTGTGGAGTAGATGATAGTATCATCATCATACTAGATACTAGATAGATTTCTGATTTTGTTTACAGTATTAATTTTGTGATGTGAATATCAGGATTTAACTGTGTGATTTTTGAGTCAAACTCGATGACCCATGTTTCATGAGTAGTGATTCAACATGAATCCATCTCTCATGAGAATAAATGGAACACTTAGCACTCATTGGATCTAGGTGATGCTCACAGGGGTGAAGCACCGGAGTGAGCATCACCTAGATCCAATGAGTGCTAAGTGTTCCATTTATTCTCATGAGAGATGGATTCATGTTGAATCACTACTCATGAAACATGGGTCATCGAGTTTGACTCAAAAATCACACAGTTAAATCCTGATATTCACATCACAATTTGACTAGCTGTGGAAATCATCTCCTACTTAGTATTAATTTTTTTCATTTTTGTTTGCATATCAGCAATTTAGCATCAAACTATATATTTTTAGATTTTAAATTTGAACATGTAATGATAATCTCAGTGAATATTAATCTAATATGATGATGATCATATGTGATATTCAGAAATCAAATATGACTATGAGATACAGTAATGTGAGTTTTGAACTATTTGACTCTTTATTATTGTGATATTGCTATTAGTATTTACTTTAGTCTTTTAGTTTTACAGTTTTACTATTTTGTATTTAGTACTAGACTGTTTAAACTATTAAAGAAAAATTGCTGTCTCCAAGTACTCCTGTCTTCTTTTTTTGAAAATTAGGAGTACTGGTACTAGTACCGTTACTGGAGACCTCCAAGTCTCCCCATCTCCCGGTAACCTTGTTATTTAGTAATACATTGTTGGAATTTTTTTGTGGCCATAACATGCCCATTTCCATTACAAGGCAAACAAGTCAATTTGTTAAAATGTTGGAAAACAAGGTTAATTACTAAGAATGTTAAGACTGTAATTCATCCTGTTGTAGGTGTTTCCCATAACCCATAATAGATATTTCTGAATTTACTGAGGTCCGTAAACACAACAAAACTCATCCTTAAAGGAAGTATGATGTCTGGAGAATCATA
This sequence comes from Cupressus sempervirens, assembly GCA_028749045.1. Lineage (NCBI taxonomy): Eukaryota > Viridiplantae > Streptophyta > Pinopsida > Cupressales > Cupressaceae > Cupressus > Cupressus sempervirens. The sequence goes on along the minus strand of CM053788.1, from coordinate 75,922,036 downwards.
ATGTTGACTGACTTTGATTTCATTTTGTAGAATCATTTAATATGGCCATGTGTTTAAAGTTGTCACTCCCAGGGCTCTGAGCGCATCGTACGCCACATTCAGAAATTTGAGGACAGTTCTATTCCAAACAATTGCAGGAGACATTCACTAAACTAAATGCTGGAGTGCTAGACATGAATCTTTTTGAAAACACAGAGAGTGATATCCACCTAACAGTTGGCCAATTGGTTTTGCAAGACATTTCCAAGCAATTGATTATATTCTACTGTTAGGTAGTCAGGCAATTAGTGAGGAAGTTCATCATTACTCTTGGGAAGGCCTTGTATCCAGTTTTGAGACATTTGCTTTACCAGAATTTTTGTGATTTAGTAAATTCACATTTTTTTATTGCTATTATTATTACTTCACTTTGGTTAGGGTACAGTTGGAGTATAGTTGGGTTATCTAATATTGTTTATGTGAAATATACTATTGATGATACTCTGCTGTTGCATTATTCTTACAGTTCACAAAGACAGCTTTATGGCCTTGTTTGTTGTTGCAAGCCTTGTTTCCATTTGGTGAAACATTAGTAAAGCTAGGGCCATTGTCTTAAACACAAATAGTGGTGACCTATCCAGTCTTCTTTTCCTATACAGTTTTCTTTGAAAGAGCGGTGAGCATGAAGTCTTTTGGAAGTTATATGCTCGTTTTCTATTTTTGGAATCATAGTGTTTTTAGAGAAATTTCCAAGACGTCCATAACATGCCTGATAAACACAGGTATTAATCCTACAGTTTTAATGTTCTATAAAAGTTTCTTCCCACTAGGTCAAGAGAAAGTTTAAACTCTGACACATCAACATAACGATTCATTACAAATGGATGGTTGCTTAGCATTATACAATTGGAGCTTCTTGGCCCAACCCATTTGCTCTATCTTTACCAGTCTCAGAACCGCAAGTTTCTATTTTGGGCCATGAGAGATGCCCTTGGTTGGCACTTTGTTCTACAGATGGTTCTCTGTGCCCTAGTAGACAATTTTTTGTTGACACTCCTAAATTGTCACAATGCTTTGATCTAGTACATCTCTAAAGGTCAATGCCCTTTACCTGAGTTCCTTAGATGACCCATATTCTCCTGTGTGCTTTCGTTGGTACATCTGACAAATGGAAATTCATTCATGTCCTATGTACCTCTCCATACTTGCTCAGCCCAATTTCTATGTCGAACATTAGTTATAGATTTCAGAACCTTTGGCTAGCTAAGGGTACACATCCATGAGTCATCCGTTGAGCTTGACAAGACATCTCTTATGTTAATAGGACCTGTTATCTTTGCACTTGTAGGAAGTTGAGGTTAGCTTTTCTTTTCTTTTTACAGTCCTATATGCTTTGATATGTTGGGGAGATATCATTTTGCACAGGTTGCAGGCAGTTGTTTTTCCACCTTGTAAGTGCTCTGATTAGAGACAGCTCGACCTTTTAGAAGCTGTTATTTCTCAGACACAGAACAATATAGAGGACCCCTAAGTCTGCGAGGCTGATCGCTTATTTCAATCCACTACAGGTAGTCTCAGCATGCAGTGTCCTTATCATATTGTTAATTCATTAAAAAAGGGCGATGGATCAGTTAGACGACATTGTTCTTTGTGTATTTCTGCAACAGTTTTCTATCACTCCCAACCCTATTATGAGAAGTGGGGGGTCTACACAGAGGGATTGCCTGTTTTCTTTACCTGATAATTGCAGATGTTGTTTGGTTATCTTGTTCAAAGTCGTGCTAAATATGATACAGAAGGGAATTCCTTTTGTTGCTTCCTGGTTGAACTTCTTCACTAGTTCTATATTTTTTGAAGGTTCTTAACCATGCAGGGCAATTTATACTTGTACTATGTCTTATGAATCAGAGTTTAATCATTTCAGTTTGCTCACGAGGATTTGTTTACCTTCTGTTGCAGTTTGTGATTCATTATCTTATTCTTGAGTATTTTCGACCTAGAATACCTCTTCTATAGCATATTGTACTTTGTGAGCCCCACTTATCTGTTTTGTTTAATTGTGAACATAAAGATCAATTTTTCTTACCTTTTATGTTTTGACCAATTTGGTTTTTTAATGATGCAAAAAATGTGTGCATAATGTTGCCCAAGCAAGCTTTATCAATGCTCCCTTCACAAAAATATATATAGGAGGTGACATGCTAATGGATGTCTGATTCTTCATATTGGAGAGACTGGATTGTTTCCTCTACTTGTATGGCAACAATATGTCTTACTATTGGGATTGTTTTCTCACTGACATCTGTGGAGAATGTCTTGATTATTTCAAATATTCTTTTGGCTCATTAAATAGTAACAAAAAAGAAGGATTAAGATGTTAAATCTACTCTAACTCACGCACATTTGAAATGAGTGTTTGCAAGCTCATCGTATTGCTTGTACTATGAAAGGGGAAAGATCTTCAGTACCATTATACCTAGTAAAATTTTAGTGCACATAATTGTCATCAGTTTTCCATTGACCCTAGGAATATGGGCATTGATTGGGTCCACATGGGTTTTCGAAGTTTGAATTATTATGATATAAATAAATAAATCATTTTCTCAAAATGTTGGATCAATCAAAAGAACTATGATCAGTAATATGTTAACTCATGCCTAAGGTCTTGTAATTCTGATCTGTATTAACTCATGCCTAAGCTCCTGGAATCAAAAATCAGATTTGTGCAGCTCCTTGGATTTTCATGGCTACTGCTAAACTAATCTTTAATTGGCAACAGTACCTGTCTTGAGATTGAAGATGTTCAAACAGGGACTTTTTGGAGCTCATAAGCACTTTTATAAATTAGACTGGACTATAATTGATTGTCTATTGGCCTTGTTTTGGCTCTCGCTGCCATGATACTGCATCAGATTCAGCCTTGTAGAAGGTTTTGTGATGCTCTGTTGTCTGTATTCACTTCTTCGGAAAGATTTGGTAGAGGGAGATTACATTAGGCCACTTTCTGGCTTTGATTCATTCCTAGCACGTTCTTTACTGGCATTAGCTGTTTACTTTAAGATTGTTAGTTTCTCTTTATTTGCTGGGGCGATGTCTTATTCTGTGTCTCCTTGGTTGTTGTCATGAATTATTTCCAGCATTTTGTTCATTTGCTTTTGCATGGATGTTTCCTGTGGCTGTTGATTGAATAGAGCATGCTCAAGCTAGGTTCCATGGGCATGTAAAATCCAGCAGTGAAATGGAATGTTCTTGTAATCATCAAGTTGCTCCGACTGAAGACCACCTACTTTCAAGCTTAATATTATCACTGACAAGCCTTGGTATCTATGTTGCATGGGTACACATACGCACACACCTGTGACGCGTACCCACGCAGACAAATACTGGGTACACGTAACCAAGTACTGGGTACTCAGTGGAGAGAATCATATCTGAGGACCTGGACTGAGATTTCTGGTTGTTTTGTTTGTGTATCTGCTTGTTGTTTATCAAGCTTAATTCGACAGGAAATCAGTTTGAAACTTTGATAGAATACTGATTAACAATAAACTTTGTCACTGTTCAAGGCAGAAGTTTATCATTTGCAACATGTCATTTTTATATGATTGGTGATCTTTTTGTTCATGATTAAAGTCCCCACCTTAGCATACATTATTGTTACAAACATTTTGCAAATTTGAAACTGAAAACAATATATTACATCTACAAACTTTATCACTATTGTTGTTTTGAAAAACCATTGTCATGACTCATATTTTCTGATTCTCTAATAAGAATAAATTAGATTAAAAAAAATGACATATCCCACTATTTTGAAAACTAGCTGTACCCGTTTCCTAGCATCCAATTGCTCCCATCCCTGTGGAACCTTGCAGTTGCTATGAATCCTTGGTATTAAAAGAAGCTTGGAGGATGCAGTAAATTCATCAGTGCAATGAACAATTATTCTTAGAGAAACTCATCCCAAATCTTGTATGAGAGTAGCATAAGACAGCCAAATGAGGATTGCACCTGGAAGGCCATCCGCTCAGTTTAAACTTTAAAGCAGTTGCCCAAGGTTTCAAACAAAGACTAGAACTGCTATAAAACGAGGTCCCTCTTTATAAGACAGTTCTTTTCTGATTTTTAAAAAAGAACAGCCATCACATACCTGTTTGGTATCATTAATATATCTAACAGAGGATAACGTCTTTCATTTGCCTTTGATCTAACAGTTGAGGCTTTTAGCTCAAGTCTACATCCACTTTCCATACTTATGAATCAATAGCGAAGATGTGTCATTTTCAGAAACCGGAATGTGATCTGTTCTTCGCAGGGGCACATGAACCTTGGGTGATTATTGAACTTCTGGAAGCAGCCATGTGATTCTGGAAGAGAATATGGTTTGATTATGAATTTTTTAGTATTATGATTGAGAGACATTGGAAGCTTGATTGTTGAAACTTAGTTCTGATCTTGTGTTGTGGGTGCCTTACAAGAACCTAAAGAGAGGTGAAGGAGGCCATGACCGTTAAAATGATGGCAAGACTTCAGTCAATCAATTATGATTTCAGTTAAATACAAAGTTAAGAGGGATGAAATCACGATGTTCGATGCTGGAAGAAGTGTTTGTTGATGAGGCCAAAAGCATGAATACGCTGCTTAATATATTTTGAGAAGTGATTTTGCTCAGAAGAAACAAACTTTGGTTCCAATAAATTCTAGGTTGAAAAATTGTGACTTGTCTGTCCGCCAAATTACTGGTTGGGATTGTCTACGAAATATTTGCTGCCTCTTAGATCTAGAAATTAAAAAGTCATATTTCCTTAAAAGTAGTAGGAAGGGGATTTTAAAATGACTGCTGATGCTGAAATGTCTAGTTAGGGGAGATCATTTGCATACAAAAGCTCCAGGAAGATAATGGAAACTATTGTTTTCAATTCTTTTTGAAAGATTTTTTTTGACGAAATTGGAATTGATGTCGATTTTATTTATTTGGAAATGTGGAGCTTTTTTTGCCAAACATTGAATGGTGACATTTTTTTTTGGCCGGTTGAATGGTGACCATTTTTATATGTGCTTTAAACTTTCAAGAATAATTTTTTTCTGTTATTGTTTTCAAAACTTTAGTTTGTAATTTCCTTATCTGATATATTTGATCGTTGGTGTTCATGTAGGGATATATTAGAGCTTACTGAGGCTTTGAAGGCTAAAAATGAAGAAGGAGAAGCTTATATTGCTGAAATAGAGGTTAGTTTTCCATAATGATGTAAATTGTAAACAATATTGAAATGTGTACATTTTTGTCTAATTAGTTTGATTGTACAAATTTGGGTGTCAGACTATTGGACAAGCATATGAAGATATGCAAACTCAAAACCAGCGACTGCTTCAGCAAATTACTGAGAGAGATGATTATAACATCAAGGTAAATATTTCATACAAGGTTTTCAAATAATAGATATATAATCTTATTGTGGCAGATGGTTCTTGAATTTAATATTTCAATAGGACTAGGGTTCTTTTGTTAATGTTTAGTCCAGAAATAAAGATAAACAGCAATAAACAAAAGAACAAGAAAAAGGCACCTAAAGACAACAATTTATCCTAGGAAATCCCTCCAACTTGAGGGAAAAAACCCAGCCGCACCAGAAGAATATCTCTTTTATTAAAATAATAAATAGCTAAGTACAATGCTTTCAACTGAATACAATAATTTTCACACAAAGCAATCATATATGTTGAATTGAGAGACTCTTCATATCATAACTGAAGGTCTCTTCATATACCAAATGCAGATTTCTTCATATTTCCAAACGCATGTCTCTTCATATAATAAAATGTCAGATTTTTATGGTGAGACACCTAGCACACCTTGGATGCCATGTCTTGTTCACTTGAATATCACTCAGCTTTGGATGGGAGCCAACGTGCATTACCTCAGGAACTGACGTCCATTACCTCAGAAACCCTAGCCGGAATCGTAGGGGGTAGACTACTTCGATCAAGATCTGAGCAAACCCGCTTGTAGGGGGTAGACTACTTTGATCAAGATCTGAGCAAACCTGCTTACACACATTTACTTGTGAGCAGCCACAGTTGGCTCAGAAACAAGGGCAAATGGATCCAAAGCAACAATAGAGGTTACCCTAGTCTTGTTAGCATATCCAAGCAAACCCGCTTACACACATTCATCTGTGAGGCAGCCTTGTTAGCATATTGCAGAGGAAGCATTCTGTGCAGTTGTTTTTAGTTGATAATTTTTAAGTCTTGTAAATCTTGTTGAAATAGAGTGAATACATTAATGTGAAAATTGATTTTCATAAAGTGATCATTGAGAGTTATAAGCAAAATTTGTATTTCCCTAGTAGGACTACTTCAACACGGGCATCATCTTTATGTGATGAATGTTTTCATCTTTATGGTATTGCGTTTTACTGCTAACCCCTTATTTAGAAGGGATCTGTATTGTTTGTTAGCTTCCATACTTGAGGTTAGGCCATATTCATTTTCACCAGATGTGGCTTTTGCTACTAAAGCTTAAGCATTCTTTTTAAAAACCAATATGTTATAATACTTATTCCGCTTCTTATATTAGTGCAGTGCACTCACTTATTATGTTGAAGGCACTCCCTATCTGAAGTTGGGCGGCTAACTTTGAGCCTTGACATTACAGATTGTTTGAAAGGGGATGCAAGACAATGGATTCCATTCCTATCGTTGATTTTTTTCCTACTTTTCATTCGCTCCTTTTTCAAAGTTCATTCTTCCTTGCAATGGTTTTGAATGGTGACAATATTCACCACTTTGGTCGCTCATGCAGGAGAAAGTTCATTCTAATACTTGCTGATGTTTTAGACCATTGTTTCTTTCCTTTCTGTTTTGAGTAGGCAGAAGCATCTAGGTGTAGACCTGCCAATTGCATTTGCTTCAAAGGTTCTAAACCTTTTCAACCAATCAATTTTCTGCATATTTTGGAATTATGGCATTGCATGAGAACAATTTCTGTCTATGGATTTTGTCCAACTTTCATGCTGCAATGGTTGATGACCCATCAATTTATAAGTTAGGCTATCCTTAGACACACTCAGTTTGCTGATCTGATGCTTATATTACCATTTTGTGAATTTCACAACTTATGCGGATATGAAATCATGACCTAGAATTTACTTTTTGAATCAATCATAAGGCTGGATGGTCCTTTCCCTTTCCACCTGATAGCTGGATTGGATCACATTTATATCTTCCTCCACTGGATCAGGCACTTGAATGATTTTGTATCTCTGATCATGTTGTGTGGCAATCTGGAAAACATTATCCTTTTTATCTCGTACTCATTTGCAGCGTTGGCCTAGAAGTCCTCATGGTGTACCTTGTGTTGGTATTTCATTTCACACCAGCCACCACTCTGATCCTATTGTAGGGGTCATAGTTCTGTCTCGCTGGTAAAAGTACCAGATGGTAGAAATGCAGCTCTGCCAGTTTTTTGACTGCCCTACAAACATGTACAGTTTGAACTTTATCTCCTATTGTGATTTGGAATTCAAGTCCCAACTTCCTCTCTCTTTTGAATCTTATTATATGCCATCAGCTGTGTGATGACTTCTATCTTGTTAGTAGTAAACCTCGAGAGTTTATATGGTTCTAAAGAAAATCCCTGTAGCCTGATGTAGAAGGTTGGGAACTGGACGAACCGTGCTCTACACTTCTCAGCAAACAACCTCATGTAATCTATCTTGCAAAGCCTTGACAATGCAAATGGCGGAAAGTGTGATTGACTCTGATGAAGTTGTCCTTAGCATACAATTGTAACTGAGGGTGGCACTCATGCACTTCCAAATGATGTAAGCCACTCCATATTGCTCCTTTGCATGGTAACCCATCATATCTTGTCATCTGGGCCAATCTGTATATGATATAGGAGCTAATGTAGAATTTGCCCAACTGCTCTAGATTTCTGAGTTGTTCATTTAGATTGTCATTGATCATTCCTGCCCAATCCATATTGTTGACTCCTTCAATCACTTATTTAACAAAATACCACATCCATGGTTCAAATGTGTAGGATTGGAAGATCCCAAATACTCTAGAGTCTATTCAACATCATGAGCAAATAATTGTACTCTTGGTGGAAGTCTAGCTAGACCAGTTGCTTGGGTAACTTTGAGTGGTGAGCTCAGTTCTTCCGTAGCCACTTATGGTTGATCACACCATCGCAATGGTAAATCCCAACAGTATAAAATCCAAGTGCCTGCTCCTTTGACTTCAACACCATAAATCTATACATTGGGATTCTAAATGCTTCTGAAAAGGCTTGTGGAAAAAGGTTTGCTAATACTTTTCCATTTGGATCTCTAATCATTCTCTCTTTTAAATTGTAATGCCTTGAGCATTCTACAATCAACTCTGCATGGTGGAAGGCTGAAATCAATCTAGCTGTAGCCACAATCTTGCTTTTGACAATCTAAGTAGCCAAGTACATGGAATTATGGTCTTTATATGTATCCTCCAAGAATTTTGTCACACACATTTTTCTATTTTGATACAATCTTTGACTCTAGGTGAAATACCGACTGCTCGTTCTTGTTCAAGGCCGATCTGGACAGTCTGGCTCCTCTGAATGCTACTGCTTTCCTTCCTAAAAAACAAAATAAACAATATAGGAACATGCAAGGAATGAAAAAGCAGATTAACCTCTTCATTTGTGAAACATTCTGATTTTGGTGAAGACAATTAAAACATTTGTTACACAATCTCTAGTCTCTTTCTTGAAGGACAGTTTCTCTCTCCTCAGGGAATCCATGCCTTTTCTTTGATTTTTCAAACTTATTGTAGATTTTGTTCCCTCTAAACTTCACAACTTCTTTCTCGACTCTTTGGACTAAATGTGACTTTGTCTCTTTCTAGTAAAGACCTCCAAGATCTTCAAAATCCTTAGCTTAGCTATTGGTTCTCCAATTCTCAAATATGAGAATGAAATGAAAAATCCATTTCTTATGTAGTCATGCTATGCGTAATTGGCAAGGAGTTAATTTTGTGTAATTCCGTTAAGTTCCCTTCTAGTTACCATTGTGGGAGAGATTCCCTTTAAATTCATTAAATTCGCTTCCATGTTAGTTTTGAGCATTTTAGCTTCATCATTAAGCTTTGGCTATCTGTTTGCGCTTAAGTGGGTTGTGTTGAAGATTGTAGCTGCGATAGAGATCTTTATCCTTGGAAATATGGACGTTATTATCGTTATTGTCACCTTTAGCTGAAAAGGACACATGTTTAAATTGTAATATTAAATGTAATAACATGTGTCATTCGACATGCGTTGAGGCATGGAAATTCGAAGAGTTGTAATTGTTTTCTGTAATAAAGAGTCACGTTTTGGGAAAACCTTTGGTTGGAATGTGAAGTGTCTCTCCTTAAGTTATATATATCTTATCAAGCGACAGGCATTGTACACTTGAACTTTTGTGATCAATAAAATGATACTTTTTGTTGTATGGATGGATTTTTCCCTTCATTTTAGAAGGGTTTTCCCAGGATACTTCTGGTTTTTATTGTTTTAGATTTGACTCCTTGTTGCTGTTTACCATCATTGATTTTTGGGCTTAAGATTTCACATGGTATCAGAGCCTAGTTTGATTTTAGCTATAATGGAAGCTTGTTCGTATTGGATAATGTAGTTATGTTCAGGTCTCTTGTTTTTGGCATTACGTATGTTTAATTTATGATTCGGTGTGGATCATCTTTGAAAATTCCTTTCAATATTAGTAGTGATTATATAAATATTTTTCCTTTTTTCCTTTTTTGGAATTATCGTGGTTCATATGTTTGGTTGCATTCCTTTGATTTTTCTGGACAATGTCGACTAGTCTATATCTTCAGTTGGTTAGTGTTGTGTTTTTTTTTTGTCTTATTTAACATATGCTCCTCATCATGTTTTCATGGTTGCCAAATTTGTAGCTCTTGGTAATGTTTCGTGGCATACTTCTTTAGAATCTGCGCTTCTTTTCTATTGTCAGGCATTTTATTTATTTTTTCACCATATCCCTAAACAAATTTGGGCATGGCATCTTTGAGCGGTGGGGTGTCTGGAGCATCATTCTTTTCTCTTTTGTATGTGGTGTCATCCAATTTTCTTGATCGTGACATCTGGATATTTTGTATTATATCTGTATGGTATATGACAAATGGATCTTATTCATTGTCATAACCGTTCACTCAACATGTTGTGTGGTAATAGGTATTAATGTCATTTTGTTATCGTCTCCTCCATCATCATATATTATTATTACTCTCTTCAGAAGCCGTTAAGTCTGTTCATGCACTAAGCACAATTGTGCAATGTTAAACTCAATTGACTTCTAGAAGTTACAACTTGAGAAATATTAAGGAAAGTGTTTCTTAAAACATTGTTTGCATGATTATTGCTCTTTGTTTTGGAACATGAGTCATATGATATAATGTTCTTTGTTGTATAATGCATTAGCTCCAATGTTCTTTAGAGGTTTCAATTCTTACTACCATTGTCTCGGAGGTCAGAGAGAAGATGTTGACTCGGTGTGGCTTTAGACGTCAATTATGATTTTACCACATGTCATGTTCCTCCATAATTGAGATGGCATATCCTTCCCAATAATATTATTCAACAGAAAACTCAAGCCATAATATTATTCAACGGAATTCTCAATGGATTATTGCTCTCTGTTGTGAAATAGGAGTCATATGATATAATTTTCTCAGTTGTATAATGCACCGGCTCCAATTTGCTTTAGAGGTTTCAATTCTTACTACTATTGTCTTGGAGGTCAGAGAAAAGATGTTGACTCGATGTGACTTCAGACGTCGATTATGGTTTTACCACATATCATGTTCCTCCGTAATTGAGATGGCATATCCTTCCAAATAATATTATTCAATGGAAAACTCAAGCCATAAGTCCTTCTAAGCAGTGGAAGGTTGCAACAACCTCCTGCGCTTAAACCCATTCAAGTTAATTCCAATGGAGAAATCAATGATCCTGTGTTTCAATTTATAGTGACTTGGACTGCAGTTCTTGTGGATCATGTTAAAGTGGCCTTCACATTGCATGCATATGCGAGAGATGAATGATAGAGAAGAGAGTGGAGGTGATAAAACAATTGATGGTCTTCAGATATTTCTAATGGCTACACTCATGCTAGTAAGAGTAGGAAACATGAAGTTTCTTTAATATTTATTCATAGCCCTAATAATTTCTTACAATCTTCAGGTTTTGATTAGAATATATCATTTATAATAAGAAAGTTGTTCATATTATATGAGATTCATTATGTTTAGTTCAATTAATCAATATTGCTCTGTATACTTTGGAGATGTTTTCTTATCATAACAGTAAAGGAAAGGAAAAGCATCAACAACATTACAATGGTAATGAGGTAGAATTGCATGTAGTGCAACTATTATTGCATTTGCTTGAGACATTTCGAATACTAGTTGAGGATGGTTTTCCAGAATTTGAGCATTCATCAATTACTAGGAGATAAGCTTTATATGATTGATGCATCCAAATTGTTGTAATAGTAAAGTTTGAAAGTCGGGCTTTATCTCGGTTTCATCATCTCTTGTTGAGCCCAAATCTCCAAAGAGATAAGTATTTTATATTGATCATATTGTATGGTTTTTGATCTCTATTATAGTTGATGTTATAAGTAATTAATATTGGCTACAGGATGCAACAAGATATGGATTATAGCTCCAGGGAGAGATGCTGAGCTTTAGAGGGAGGGTTCATAATTAAGAGGGAGTGCTTTGGAATCCCCATTATTCTCATATATGCTTACGTTGATTGTGGTATTTGTGAAATTTGATACTTAAATGGAACTAAGTCTTATTGTGTTATGTCTATTTCTATTCTTGTGTGAATAAATGAGATTGTAAGATCAGCTATGATAACTTTTTCACTATGCGATAGTGAACATCATGTTGAGATAGTCCATGATGTCATCATGTTGAGACATTCCATGATGGAAGTCGGATGTCATGTTGAGAGATTCCATGACAATTCACGATGAGAGAGTTTGTGATTAAAGGCTTAGCTGTGAGTCTTTCAAATCTGTTATGTTGAGTGATTCCATGAATTAGTAATTGTTATAAGATTTCATGATTGAGTGATTCCATGAATACGAGTAATTGTTACATGATTTCATGTTGAGTAATTTCATGAATATGAGTAATTGTTATAGGTTTTCATGTTGAGTGATTTCATGAATTTTATAGGATCTAAGTGATGAGATTTATCATCGACATTTTGGTTGTAGTCTTGTGTGATTGTTCAGCTAAAGATCTCTCTCTGGCTAAGAGGGAGTTTTGAAGATTGTAGTTGCGATAGAGATCTTTATCCCTAGAAATATGGACGTTATTACTGTTATTGTCACCTTCAACTGAAAAGGACACATATTTTTAAATTGTAATATTAAATGTAATAACATGTGTCATTCGACATGCATTGAGGCATGGAAATTGAAGAGTTGTAATTATTTTTTGAAACAAAAAGTCACATTTTGGGAAATTGGAGAGACTTACGGTTGTAATGTGAAGTGTCTCTCCTTAAGATATGTATATCGCATCAAGCAATAGGCATTGTACACTTGAAATTCTATGATCAATAAAATGATGCTTTTTGTTGTGTGGTTGGATTTTTCCCGTCATTCTAGAAGGGTTTTCCTAGGATACTTTTGGTGTTTATTGTTTCAGTTTTGACTCGTTAATGTTGTTTACCATCATTGATTTTTGGGCTTAAGTTTTAATAGGTTGGATTTCAAATACTTTGGCAATTTAATATTTCTAACATTTTAGTTAAATATTGGTGAGAAAATTCCAATATTTAATTATTCTCCAAAAATAATTCCAAAACTCTTTTTCACCATTTTATTTCTCGACTTGAACCTTTTCATACACTTGGTTAAATCCATCTAGCCATTTATCCAATGAATTTACAATTTTCCCATTATGAATTAAATTGTGATGTCAAGGACATTTTTCATGTCCTAACCTAGTCTTTGGCGCAAACTAAGTTCCAAAAGTTTCTGTGTACTTCTATCCAACTTTAGCACTTAATACAAATAATCAATCTTGAATACAAAAAGGTTTTCAATACACCTTGAATACAAAAAGGTTTTCAATTTTAAAAAAAAAATTCAATCACACATCCCATCTTATCCATGAGCATGAACTTGGACATAGGAATAAATTCCTGACATTATGGTCAATTTTATTCTTTTCCCCCCAGCTATCCTCTTTACGAGCACATATAAATTTCAGTGCATTATTTAATGTTTCTGAAATATACGAGGTTTATATAGGGACGAACATTTGAAATTCTAATGTTTTCTTGATTTGCGAAATGCATTGATGAGCACAAACAAGGCGTGCTTGTAGACTCTAATGTTTTACTGTTTTCCATGACATAATGAAAAATGCACAGAGAGTGCATATTAGACCTTTTGATGGATTTCTCCTCTTTTCTAAAAATCCATGATTATTGTGAATCCACATTCTAGCCACATGGGAGAGGGCATGGAGGATTTTGTGCTTCAAATCTTTTTGTGGGCATATGATATTCGTGCCCAGAGCGCGTATGAGGGCATGTGAGGGATTTTAAACTTTATTACTCTTTTGTGAACATACAATATTTGTGCCTTGGGTGCATTGTTGAGGCTTCAACACATTTTTACATTTATACAGTTTCCTTAACATTCTTAGAATTATACCCCAAGCGTATGGTTTTTGTTTCCTGAGATGTTTGGTATTCAAACATTTTTAATGCCGTATTCATATTTGTTCTTGAGCGCCAATATGATTTAGTGGTATGACATGTAGTATTTGCTTCCAAGGTGTGTTTTTGAGGCTTTGACGGGTTTTTACATTTATACCGTTTCCTCGACATACTTAGAATTGCACCCAAAGTGCATATCTGTTGTGAATCAAGATGATTGGGATTTGAACATTTTCACTCCTTATTCGTATTTGTATTTGGTTGTCAATTTGATTTAGTGGCAGGACTACAACCTTTCTATAGTTGCTGAATATAGGTTATTGGGGATGGAAAACTTTGTATTTCACAGCTTACTTGGGCATCACAAATCAGCATTCACGATTGCAAATGTGTATTAGAGGTGAGTTTTGGTATTTGAACCAATTCTTTGACACTCCTTGGCCTATGTTCATGACACCTCTGACGAAGGGAGGTGGATTTTAGAATTTGAAGCACTCTCTTTCACTATGAAACCATGTCTTGGAGTGCAGATGGATCCCTTTTGAAGCTTTCCTTGGATGGTGTAAATTTAGTGCTTACAAGTGTACATTGCTAATGATGGAGGCATTATTACCTCCTACAGAATTCCTCAACTCTTGAAAATCGGCACTGCTGTGCTACATGTAGCCTTGTGAAGGGATTTGCATTCACTGCCATTTTTGTTGTTCTTTTATGCAACCACTATCTATCTATTATCACTTAACCATGCCTCCATGCTTTATACTTTGAATGTCATGAGATATATCTTAGGAATAGGTTTAGCTAAGCTTAGTGATTTCATGCTTGGTGCCCATTTTGGTTATCCATCCTTTAATCAACTGATTAACTAAATTCATCTTTCCAACTTAAGAACTAGAGACATCTTTGTTTGTTCTCTTATTGTTGCTAATTAGTAGCTGAAAATGACAAGATGGGGACATCACCAAAAAACTTCAAATTTTATTAGCTCACTCTTCCAAGGATATAAAAAATCTCTTTGATATTTTAACCCTAGGACTTTAAAGAGAATTATTATTGGGAAATATCTACGTCACAATTCTAAACAAGGAAATATTTCAAAATCGAAACCAAAAATGATAGGGACTCTTTTCCACTCAATACTAAACTAAAATTTAATTTAACACTCCTTATTTGGAACACAAGGAGGCTCTGGAGATAAACACAAGGCTAAGCAAATCAAGACGTAAGGGCTCCCAATTCTAATGGACGATTTGTTAAAAGGTCACAACAAGACCTACCATACTCCTAAAATCTCAAAGTAGGATCCTTGCTAGGAGAGTCTAGATAGTACATGACTATAACATTCACCTTGAAAAAATCAACATATTTGTTAGTGGAGACTATTTCAAAAATTAAAGTTTCGAAAAGGATTTTCGAATTTGGGACTCAAACAATACAGTGAATGCTATTACTAAGAATAAAAACAAGTTGCAAGTTAGAAACATAAGGTTTTTAATTAAAAAAAACTAATTATTAAAATCAACAATTTCTTATTTCATTATGGACTGCCAATAACTGCCAAGGATCTATTGTTCCTTATTTGTGCTTGCCTTTGAACATCTACATCACTCTAAATTAATCATCATTAATTGTATAGCTTCATGTACCTCAACCATCTTATTTATTAAAGTGAAATAGTTGGCTCATTTGTTGACCATTATCAAATTTTGCATGAGGATTTCCTTTTACAAAAAAGAGAGTCTAAAAGAAAGCAACTGAAGCATATTGGTTGCAAATGAACATCCATGACTCTAGTTTCTACTACCATTGTTTCCATCCAATCGATCTTCTAAATGTTTTTTAATGTGTTGTTCAATGCTTGAGCACAACACAATATTGAAAAAGCACTTGCAAGAACCTTACAGCATCATGCCTTCTGACTTACGTAAGTGGTTTGAATTTGTCACTATTTGTATGATGTTAGAGGTTTCGAGCTCTTCTATTACATCTTTCAATTTATGAAATAAGAATTTTGCATCAGTGTAACAGGAGAACACATGCCCCCCTCAAACCTCCATGCACGCAAGTCGGGGATGTCCCATTGCTAGGCATCCTTTGACCATCCCAAGGATGTTTGAATGTCCCCTGTTGCCATCACAATTGATGAGCATGAGATTTCAACAGCCACAGATCTAGAGATGTTTTTTATTCCTTCGGCAGATCTTGATCATGAGGAGTTCAGTAGTTCCAATGATGAGGAGTTTGCGTTGGGGAATGATTAGAGGACTTACTTCACTACATTTAGACATGATTTTGTGCTTGTTTTCATGCTACTCATCATAATCATCTTTATGATAATTTGATATAATATAAATCAAAAGCTTCTATTATTTGAATTTTTTGTAGTAATTCATAATTTGATATTTAATGTTGGTCAAACATGGTATACCATATTCTGTATCGAGTACATTACTATGTTGCAATTTTGCTATGTTCAAGCATTTGGTATTTATAGTTCTTATACCATTATACATCATTTCATAACTAGCATTTGGAGATATATATATATATATATATATATTACAGTACCCCTCTTCGATCCCTTGCTGTCTCCAAATTGAAGACCTCGTTTTTCGCTATCTTGGAAACTTGCCCCAATGTCCCCCAGAGCCCGTTTTACACTGGTTTGCATCCTTCCTCCTCTTTTAACAATTAGTAGCTCTAAGAAATAAGAATTAGTTGAACATGCAACAACAATATTGATGTGTGGCGGATGATTGATATTGGTCTACCCATTTATTA
The DNA here is from genome assembly GCA_028749045.1 of Cupressus sempervirens. Lineage (NCBI taxonomy): Eukaryota > Viridiplantae > Streptophyta > Pinopsida > Cupressales > Cupressaceae > Cupressus > Cupressus sempervirens. Next base: position 75,905,550 of record CM053788.1, on the reverse strand, counting down.
TGATAGGACAGCTATCTTGTCATATCCCACCAAACATAGCAAGTCTATGCCATTGAGATTTAAACGTACATGACAAAAAGGCAATAGGTAGATGTGGCAGCCAATTAATTTGAAGCTAAGTCATAGGATTCGCCGAATTTCATCCATGAAGTTCGAATTTCAACGAATTTTGACCCTTTCTGAACTTCATCCAAATTTTAGGACATTAAATATAATAGTGCTATTTATAATAATACTTTTAATATAATATTGAGTTCTTTAGTTTAATTATTTAGCAATGTCAAACTATTTTGACAATTTTGTGGATATATTACTTATATTTAAAAATGAATAAATTTATATAAGTTAAATTTAATGTCGAACTTTTTTAGAATTTTTACCCTGGCCGAATTTCATCCGAATTTTATGATCCATGAACTCGAATTTGAATTTGAACCTTGTGACATAGCTTTGAAGCCTTCAAAAACTATATACTCAATTAGTGTTTGAAATGCCAACCAATATTTTAATGGATTTTAAGGTGTATCCTTTAATGATCAAGAGGCTTTTATCATTTTAAAAGACTTGATCAAGAAGCTATCAAACATCAACACTCCCTCTTAGCTTAGAAGGATAAACACATAAAAATTACTATTACTTCAATGATATTCACCAAGTACTCAAAAGGTTTTGATATCACATTTGATATCAAGAGTATTGGCCTCCCAAAATATCATTGATATTCACCGAATACTCAAAATAAAGTTTGATATTACCTCTGAGATCAAGAATTTTGGCCTCCCAAAGTATCAATGATATTCACCAAATACTCTTTGAGTAATGGCCTTCCAGAATGTTGAGATGCAAGACATTCACCATATGCTCAATTTGTTTGATCTCATCATACAAGTTATTGTAAGATTGTAAACTTATAGTAACTTCTGCAAATAGAAGTGACATCATTTGGAAGTCGTTACTTGCTCATGATGTACACAAGGGGGGTAGGCTCATTAAAATCACAGTCACGAGGTATATTCATGACTCACAGTATTCTTGTCTGCTACTATTTATTGATCATTGAAGAATCCATCTCATCATTGTTTACTCCCTCTGAATCAATATGATCGAGATCACCAAAGGTTGACTGAATTATATCCTTTATCTGCTCTCGCTCTTTGAAGTTTGCCTGAAATGTGAACCTCCCTTTGAATTTCAATCTCCCTCTTTTTCTTGCAAGAACATTCTTGGAGGAAAAAATCAAGGTATATAGCTCATATAGCAATAAGAAAGAGACTACTAAAATACCCAAGGATAATAATTCTGCATAATAAGATAATTTCAATATAATATAGAGAAAAAATATACTTTGAACATATATGCATATATATTCAATCTTACTATATATATTTTGATCTATATTTTCAACATATTATTTGCTTATTAATGCCACATAAAATAATCGAAGGTAATCAATATCACCAACTTATATAGGAAATAAACAATTAATATTACTTCATAATATTAATATGAACTTCATTGTACCTACTTCTTTTTTTCATAATGGGAGCCTCTAGTTCTCTTGGTAGTCATTGTCAATCATGCACGAGAATGATGGGTATTTAGATCATTAGACCCTATACTCGTTTGATGCATCATCCCATATAAATATTCCTATTTAATTTCACTCAGTAACGGTGGGTCCCTCATCTATTCATGGCATGTACGATCTGTCAAAGGAGGGTCATGTTGCAAGGCATAATAGATATATGGTGATCGTATTGCCCTCGTAAATGTCTGTGTGCATGATGCGTGATTCAACTCGTGGTTTCCATTCCACATCTGCTTCCTTCACCTTGATTGTTCATCTTATACTCCACATCGTTCCCTGTGTGATGGGGTAGTTCTTGACATCAAAAGTTCCCAAATATTATTTAGTGACTCATTCTGCAATCCAGTTTCAATGATCTTAGGAACATTTGGTGATATTACTGGATTGACAGCCTTATTGTGGACATTGCTTCAACAAATCTGACAATCTACAGTGCGCATGTAACCATATAGATCAATGACATCGATAATTTCTTTATATTGCTGACATTTGAGGAATTAATCTAGTCACTTCTTTGCCTTCAATTTTCACCATTGTTGCTTATCGTTTTCAAATGGTAACAAAACAAAAACAAAAAGTTATCCATCACAATATATGTTTGTCTGACACTTGAGGTGCTCATTTTCCATATTGCAATCGTATTAGCGTCCCTAGTAAGGGGGAAGAACTATAAGGATATGAATTTTGCATAGGAGGCTTTGTCGCAGAGTGCATCTCTGGAATTTGCGATTTAAACTCGGGTGACTCATGGTTAATACTTGCGACACTTGTGCAACTCTGGACATGAAAAATTGCACTCATGACCCTAACGATCCAATTAATCCTTCTGATTTGATCTTCTCCAACGGTTCTGCTCACAGTTATTAAGAGTATGTGATAACAATAAGGAATCCATGTCTTAATACATTTTATCACTATCTATAGGAACACTACTCTATAATATCTGTGATTATCTTGACGGCTTTTCTGATGATTTGAATCGTTACTCAAATCAGGCACTCCCCACATCTCAATTCTATAATACTCTTGTCACTCCTTTGAAACTCTGATCGATGTTGATCCCTTTGTTTCAGATTTGTGACAGGAAATATTACTATAATTAGAAGTCATTCTTTCACCGAAGGGAAGGCAAAGGAAATGCATGCTGCTCTGATACCATGTTGATTTCCTGAGGACCTGCTGCAAATGTATTAAGCATTGCCTTTGTTATGGTATATGTGTTCCAAATGCAACATCCTCATATATATATATATATATATATATATATATTTATATATTTATATTTATTGAGAATTGGCCACGAATAGACATGTCTATTCAGTAATAAGATAATTAATAATAATAATAAATTTAATCTCATATATATATATATATATATTTTCTCATTTAACAATGACCTTATATCCCAATATAAAGAACACACACACGCATATATATATATATATATATATATATATATAATCATATAAAATTATATATAGGTTTATCCGACTGAAGCTATCAAACATCAACAAAATCAAGGGTTTGTGATGAAATGAGTTAGAATCTTTTGAAAATCTTTGTTCTAGTCTCAATTTATCTTAGAAAATTGGGAAAGTTTGTGGGATATAACATTGATGGAGTTATGCTAAATCCTCAAATTTCGTGGTGTAACTTATTTAGAAATTTTCAAAATTTAGAATTTTTATTGCAACTCCTATGAAACTGAAACCACTCTCAAACATCTTAACAGTAATAACTTATACTTAAATACTTATATAACCTTTTTTTAAAATCTTGAGAGTGCTCCATCGGTTTGAGAATCGGTGGATGAAACACATTGAGAGCAGGTTGGATTCCCACCTTCTCTCGTTCCCGCTGGAACTTCCGTCTTGAATTTCCACCCCCTTCCACTTAACTTTTTTCTCAATCTTAAATATCCTTGCAATTTGAATTGAAAATATGGGTGTAAAACAGACCTTGTAAGGGAGGGCAGGTTTTTGTAAGGAAAAGGAGGTTGAACCTCTCAAGAAGCATACAGATTAGACCCTACACTTTGAGTGATCTTTCAAATGGGGGAAAAAATATTCCATAAATGATCAGAAAAAATTATAAACCAAGAATATCAAGGAAAAATTCAAACTTGAAATCAAACTAATATGTAATGGTGAGTTGGATCTTGGAGGAGAAATTGCATGGGGCTGAGACCAGGTTGGATTCCAACCTTCCTTCATTTCCATGGGATTGAGACAAGGGCGGACTCTGACTTTGTCTTGTTCACATTACAAAGGACCAGCAAAGTTTGCACCATTCTATTTAGGCTTGGGCTTCATTTAATGGGCTATTGATCATAATCTAAGTTTTGATGAAATTAAACCCCAATTGAATCAAATCTGGGCACACAAGAATTTTAAATTAGACAATTGGAAAGGTTGCAGTTGCTGCAAATTTTAAAAGGGACTGAGAGAAGGTCAGAATCTGACGTTTGCTTATTCTAGTGGGATTGAGAGCAGGTTGGGTTCTGACCCTCTTCTTTCCCACAATTAAAGCATCAAAAAATTCGAGCCCTTTTCCTTGGAACAGCTTTAGATCGCTTGGGCATCATTTTAATGATTAAAATTAGTTTTCCAAGGCAAAATAAACTATATTTCTCTTGCCCTTATAAGGTCGGATTTGATCTGATTTACACTTGCACTCGTAAAATCTGAAAGTCACCAAATTGAAGGAAATGAATCCCTTGTACATAAAATATAAAATCAAAAATCTGAATTGAAAAGTTTTAGGGGAACGAGAGGAGGTTATTGGGATAAGGCCGGATTCCGACCCTCTCCCATTCTGAATCCATTCATGAATAAAATCGATTTCATCATCTTGCAACACAAAAAAAAAAGAGAGAAATTTTGCCAAATTCAAGAGGTGGTCACCCCTTTTATTATTGGCATATTGATTGAATTGTGGTTACCCACATTTTGAATTTAGACCAAATTGGCCTGCTATGAGCTATCCACCAAAATGCTTTTTTTTTTTTCAAATAATTTTTCCGTACTTCTTGCCCAAAGAGGTCAGCCAGCCCTAGAGAGGCAACTCTTGGTCTTGGATGCCTATATATGAGAGGTCAGACCTCTCCATTCAAACACCAAAATCAAGTAAGCTGGGCATTTAAGAAGACAAGCAGAGCAGAGCTCTAAATACAGCGGTTTCGATCAATTTAAGGGTGAATTTTTGGAGCAGTTCATAGAGTCGTCAAAACTTCATAAGGCTGGGATTAAATCAAATTTCTTGGCAGTCAAAGAACTTGAGTTATTTTTGGTGAAAAAAAAAAAAAGACATTTCTTTGCAAGATTCAAGGATTATAAACACAGACAAAATCTTTGCATGACACGGTGATGAAAATCTTGAGAAAAAATTGAAATGGTGAAGTCACCTTGTCTTGAAGAAAGGTTGAATCTGGATACATTTTCCTATCATGGAAAAACTTCAAGATTTTCTTCAGATCATTTATTCTTATCATTTTGTGAACTTGATAGTAATTCTCTTTTGTCTCTCAAGGCAACTATGAAAGAGGGCGGGCTGAGTTGGAGATTCACTCATTAGAGCAACTCCCTCATTCATCACGCCAACGAAAAATGATGCTACCAGATCAAGTTCAAAACTACAAGCAAGATTACAGTTCGAGGTCAAAGCTCAAAGTTGAGAATGCAAATTCAAGGCAAGATGAGTTAAAACATAAAGAGAGAGATCCAGCTACATGAAGGCTTCATCACCTCAGGAATATCAAAATTCAAGTACATGGAGTAGCAAATAAATTCAAAGTAATGGCAATGAGAAAATCTCTAAGAGGAAGTTTGGAGAAAATATGAGAAGATGAAGCAATTTGAGAATATCAAGAGGTAATGTTAAGTATCAAGAGATATTTTCTCATCACCAATAATTTGATCAAGTCTACAAGATGAGAATGTTAAGGTGGCACCCAGTCATCAACAACCAATCAGAAGGTTCGAGTTACAGGTGTTCAAGCACATTCAATCATATCATGCCTAGTGTACATTTGGAAGGCATTCAATGCCTCTACCTTGTTAATTTTAGTGATCAGAAGTTACAGTAAATTAAAAAAACAGAGAGAAGCATAAGAACACAACACAATTACCCTGGGAAGACCTCCAAATTGGAGGGGAAAACCCAGCACCAAATTTGATAATCTATTATTGCCCTTTTATCAATCAATTTACATATCACACAGTTATTGATTTGCTGAGGATCACTGATCAATGAAGCAAATCATTGATATTGCTAAACAAAGATGTATCGCCACTGCATAATTCAATGTAGACCTCAGAAGAATAATATCTGAATGGATGTGTGCCCAGAGTTAACCTGATAATTCACTGTTATGATTCACAACCCCGTTCTGAGTGTAGTTCACAGGTAAATTACAATCGCTACTACCTTTGAATTCTCTGCTGTCGCAATCAGACTGGATTGCTGCTACCTTTGAATTTGCTGCTGTCACAATCAGACTCGATCACTGCCTATGGGAATTTGCTGCCAAGAGTTTATGTCACAGGTATTTTCATATCCATGATGCCCATCATGCATACCTGCAGAGGGTGGAAGAGGGTTATCAAGCCTTCTCTCAAGGAAGGTCAATAAATACTCTACTACCTTGCATTGCCTGCAGAGTGGGTGATACAGCTAGGTGTATCAATGATGCCGAAACTCTCTCTCAGCAAGGGCTATTTTCTCCACAATTCCAAGCTATCTCTAAAGTACTCAAACTTCACTCGAGTAAGAGGCTTGGTGGGAATATCTGCTATCTGTTCCTGAGTGCTGATATATGTCAGCTGAATTGCACCTCTTTGTACCATGTCTTGAATACAGTGATAATGAGTTTCCACTTGTCATGAAATACCGGATTGATGGACATTTTTATACAGCTTTGATTGTCACAATGAATGACTGAAGGATCCAAAAGTTTTCCAAACAACCCAATGAGGAGCAACACTAGCAGCAATGTATTATGTTTCAGCAGTACTCATAGCAATTGAGGACTTTTTTCTGCAGGCCCATGAAATCATAGCAGATCCTAAACTGAAGCATAATCTTGAATTGCTTTTTTTGTTGGTAACACTACCTGCCCAACCTGAGTCACAATAGCCTTCAATGGTAACAATGGTGTTGAGAGCATATATCAAACCGTAGCCAATAGTAACAAGCAAATATCTTAATATATGTTTGGCTGCAATGAGATGGACATGCTTTGATTCATTCATGAACTCGCTAAGAGCACTGACCACATGGTAAATCTTCCGTCTAGTGTTAACTAGGTACATAAAGGATCCGATCAACTGCTTGTACTAAGTTGGATTTGCAAAATCAGAATCAACAACACATACACCCAACTTTTTCAAGTTAGTTTCAATAGGAGTTACCGTAGGCTTGCAATCCATCATACCAAATCTTTTCAAAATATCTATAGTATTTTCTTTGACTTGAGATAATCTGATTAGATCTTTGCCATACTTCTAATCCAAGAAAGTAATGTACTAGTCCTAAGTCTTTCATTTCAAATTCGGTAGTTAATTTTTTCTTGCATCTAATGATAAGACTTTCTTTACCAGTTAGAAACAAGTCACATATAAAACTAGAATTAACATTTCATCATTAAATACTTTGAAACAAAGATTAGGATCATCATCACTTTTACAAGATCCTAAGCTTACCAAATATTTGTCAATTCTTTTGTACCATGCTCGAGGTACTTGTCTGACTCCATAAAGAGCTTTATTTATTCTGCATACATGAGATTCCCTTTTATGGATCTCATAACCTTCTATTTGCTCAATGTAGGCTTCTTCCTCAATGACACCATTCAAGGAAAGTAGTCTTTATATCCATTTGGTGCAACTTCCAACATTTAGCTGCAAAAATGGCTATAATAGATCCAATAGAGTTATATCTAGCTACAGGTGTCACTGTTTCCTGATAATCTATGCCTTCCTTTTGAGAAAAACCACGAGCTACAAATCGAACTTTATATCTCTTAATGCTACCATAGCCATTTAGAGGATACAATAGACTTACCTTTCAGTCTTGGTACAATCTCCCATACATCATTCTTGATTATGGATTCATACTCTTCATCCATGACATCTTTTGGCCAGTGTAACATGCGGATGCGTCCCCCCCCCCCCCCCCCACAAAAAAAAAAAAGGGGCCGTCTTGGAGACGGGGGGACGACGTCTCGACGTTTCAGAGACGACGAGATGTCTCCGAGACGGCTAGAGGTCTCCGAGACGGCGAGATGTCTCCGAGTGTGGGGGTGTGGGGGGACACCAAGGAGTCTTCTTCATTGAGGGGGGACGCCAAGGAGTGGGGGATGCCAAGGAGTCTCTTTCATTGATTTGACATTTTGATTTGGACTCTTGGAGACTTGTAGTTTTTGTTTGCATTATATACTTATTTTGATATCATGATTCATGGCACATTATACTTATTGTAATCATCTTTATGTCATGACTCATATGATCATTGATTACTATTAGATAGTAGAGTCTAGATACTCATATTATTGATCTGAAGGCTGATATATAGAGTCTAGACTAATATTTATTATTTGCTGATGTTCAATGTTCAATGTTCATTGTTTGTTTGTCATTTGATCATGAATCATGATGTTCCAATTGAAAACTTCAATGCAATGTTCAACGTTTAAGGTTTTTTACATCTTTGTATCTTATATTGTATAATTGTAGTACATCTTTCCATAACTAGCATTTTAAGTACCATATGTATGGTATATACACCCCTGCTCCTTCCGCCACCCCCCACCCCCTGCCGCCGTCCCCCTGCCGTCCCCAAATCAAGGCCCCTCTGTCCCCCTGTCTCGGAAACTTGCCCCCCCGTCCCCCCGTCTCCTAGGGCGGTGTAACGACTCTTTTCATACTTGTTGGTTCATCACTTCTTTAGTGCTAGAGGGTTCAGATTCAATAAGGTTGTACATCAATGCAACGTAGTTGGAGAACTATTGAGGTCTTCTACTTTCCTTGAAGGTGGCTTGAGGGGCAGCAAACGTTTTAGCTTCCTGAATGGTGTTCCTCACCCAAAGTGTTCTTTTTCTTGCTTATTGTGATGTCTCTTGGTCCATCAGTAGGATCCATAGGCTCAATGTGATCTAAAGGCTCTGAGGGCTCTGCATACGCCCTTTGATACTCAACATTATGGTTGATGTCCATATCTTGATTATCATTGACATCGTTTTCATTCTCAATTATTGAACCTTTAGATTTCCTTAATGCAACATTCTCTTCAAAAATAACATCTCTACTTAATGTATTTCTATCTTGGAATGTAATTCTGAATGCTTTGTAATTTTCACTGTAACCCACAAGTATACCTTTCTTACTTGAAGGTTCCAATTTTGTTCTCTTCTCCTTGGGATGTGAATGTACACTGGACTGCTGAAGATTTTCAAATTGCTGATGTCCAGTTTGATTCCTGTGAAGGCTTCTTCCGAAGTCATATCTTTTAAGACGTTTTGAGGGCACCTGTTCTAAATATAGACAACAGCCCTAGCCGCTTCAGCCCATAGAAACATCTGTAGGTTTTGAACATGAATCATTGCCTTTGCTGCTTGGATAAAGGATCTGTTCTTTCTTTCAGCAATACCATTTTGTTGACGATTGTAGGGAGCACATAACTCCTCTTGATCCTTGCTTCTACACACAAATCATGAAAACTACCCGAGGTGTACTCACCTCCATTGTCAGATCTAAGAACTTTTATTCTTTTCCTAGATAAATTTTCAGCTAAAGATTTAAACTCTTTGAATCTATTCAAGACCTCATGAGATTCCTTTGATCTTAAGAAATAAATCCATGTTTTCTAGAAAAGTCATCTATGAAGGTTACATAATATAAAAACCCATAAGAGAAGCAACAAACGTGGGACCACATAAATCAGAATGAACAAGAGTTAGTTTCTCCTTAGATCTAGGTTCACTTTTATGAAAAGAGCCTTTAGTATTCTTTCCAATGGCACAACCCTTGCATACATCATTATGAACATGACTGAGTTTAGGCATACCTTTAAACCATCTTCTCAAGGATTGGAAGAGCTCGATAGTGAAGATGTCCAAGCCTTCTATGCCATAGATCGCTAGACTCATGTGATTCATGAATGAGAGCTTGAAATGGTTTAGCTGGATCTTGTAGAGACTTTCAAACCTGTTAACAATTACCCAAGCTGATTTGATGTTGGAATTCATAGGCCATGCAAGCACCCTCCTGAAAATGCAATTTGATAACCTTTATCTTCTAGAGCAGAGATATGGACTAGATTTCTTTTAATTCCTGGTACAAATAAAACATTAAAAAGCTGTAAGGGAAATCCAGAAGCCAAGTTAAAGGAGGTGTTACAGTTACCTAAACCTCTTACAGAATATTGAGCATCATCACCTATGACAACATGAAGGTTAGATTCTTTTTCAATAAGATCTGAAAGTTTATCTCTATAGCCAGTAATATGTCTAGACGCACCACTATCTATCAACGAAGTATCACTGTCAGTAGGAATGTTACTTGATAAAGCAGAAATAGAAGAGATAAGCCTTTGTTATCATCTTTGCTGACAACTTCATTTAGGTTTTGCGTCTTGCTGATTGAGTTGAGCTTGGCATTCCTTGGCACAGTGACCAAACTTATCACATATGAAGCATCGGATATGAGAGAGATCTCTTGGTTTCTTCCTTGAGTTGCTAGCATCATGAGGTCTGAAATTGTTGTTCCTTTTGAATTCATTTTTCTTCCAAGGACTACCTTTCTTCTTGATTGATTGGGTAGCAAGGACTTGATTTTCTTCACCATGAGAAGTCTTGATTCCTCTTGCTGTAAGCCTAGATTTTTCTTGAATACAATCAGCACGAAGAAGATCAAATGTAGGAAGTTTATCGATTCCGCTTAGGCCTTGAACGAATGGCTCCCAAAAGTGTGGAATACCATTTAATGCGAGCATGACACAATCCTTGTTTACTACCTCACCACCAATGGCATTTAGTTGATCTTTCAATTCTGAAATCATCGAGAAGAGTGCCACGACAGATTCACCCTTTTTCATCTCGATTGAAGCAATTGTCTTCTCAATGTAAGTGCCCTACTCATGTTGTTGATCTCATACATTCCTTTCAACTGTTTGAAAGTTTCTCGGGATGTAGACATCTTGGAAGTGACAGGGACAAGATGGTCTTTGACTGAATCTGTTAGGATCTTCTTGGCCTTAAGAGCATCCTTCTTGAATTTACTGAGCTCATCCGTATCTGTAGGTACAATTTGTTCTTCTCCTTGTACAAATTCTAGCAATTCATTTTCCTCAAATGCAAGAAGAACTCACACCTTCCAAGAGTTAAAATTTAGTGCTCCTTACAGCCTATCTTCTACCTTTAAACCTGTTCCCTTCTTGACAATTGAAGACAAAAACAAGGAGCTGGACAAATATGGTTAATTCTGATCACTAGTTAGTACGAACCTAGGTTCAATACCATGTTGATTTTGGTGATCAGAAGCAACTGTAAATTAAAAAAATGGAGAGAAGCATAAGAACACAACATGATTACCCTGCGAAAACCTCTGAAGTGGAAGAAAAAACCCAACACCAAATTAGATCATCTATTATTGCTCTTTTATCAATCAATTTACATATTGCACAGTTATTCATTTGCTGAAGATCACTGCTCAATGAAGCAAATCATAGATATTTCGAAACAAAGATGTATCGCCACTGCATAATTAAATGTAGACCTCAGGCAGAATAATATATCTAAATGGATGTGTGCCCAGATCTGACCTGATAATTCACTGTTATGATTCACAGCCCTGTTCTGATTGTAGTTCACAGGTAAATTACAATCACTGCTACCTTTAAATTCGCTGCTGTCACAATCATACTGGATTGCTGCCTTCTGCCAAGAGTACATGTCGCAGGTGTGTGTGTGTGTGTGTGTGTGTGTGTGTGTGTGTGTGTATGACAGCTTTACAATTTTAATTACCCAGTCGGCCCTTTTTGGTGCCTATATTTTACAAATTAAATTTAACTTTGTCTCCATCCCAGTCGGCCTTCTTTGGTGCCAATAATTTATACAAATTAAATTTAGCTTTCTTGGCCCTTGATCTTGAATTGATAGTGGCCCTTGATTTTAATTGAACAATAACAAAAGGCCAAGGCCTGCTCATTTGTAACTACTGAGATTAGATTCATTAGAGAGGAGGATAGAATAGAGGTAGAGTAGGAGGAGACTTGTTGAAGTTATTACCATATTTCTATGAAAGCATTTGCTGACTCATTGTTGGTCTTCATGGTGGATTACTTGTGTTGCTTAGGAGTATTGCATATTTCTGCAATTTCTCATATAGATTAGATTTCATGTTGAGTAAAAGTAGATGGATGGAAGATATTGTTGAAGAGTGATTAATGGTATTTCTATGAAAGTAATTGCTGACTCATTGTTGGTCTTCATGGTGGATTACTTGTGTTGCTTAGGGGTATTGCATATTTCTGCAATTTCTCATATAGATTAGATTTCATTTTGAGTAGAAGTAGATGGATGGAAGATATTGTTGAAGGGTGATTAATGGTATTTTAATGAAAGTAATTGCTGACTCGTTGTTGGTCTTCATGGTGGATTACTTGTGTTGCTTAGGAGTGTTGCATATTTCTGCAATTTCTCATATAGATTAGATTTCATGTTGAGTAGAAGTAGATGGATGGAAGATATTGTTGAAGGGTGATTAATGGTGAAGCTAGTGTCCATACCTTTTGGTACTCGCTGATTGTAAGTAACAGTGCAAAGTTAATCTGACCTAAATTGCAAGTGTTTTAACTTCTACTGGAGAGGTTCATTGAGATTGCACCTTTATAGGGTATTTGAATGAGTGTCGACAATGTGAAAACCATTCCTGCAACAATAGAAGATAGCATTCTCCTATGCCTAGTTGACCCTACGAAGTAAGGATTGGCTAGAGTTTTAGCCCATCATCACCATTATCTTACATTCAGAGTTAAATTGACATTCTCTCCCTTATCCTTTGTAGTTTGTTTAGTTAGAAGTAGTTGGAAGAAGTTAAAGTCAAGTTGATATCTGTTGATTGAAGAACGCAATTCCCTTTGTGATAACCAACATATCACATCATAAAACTGAGTGAAAGTCTACAATTCAGATACATTGTTTTAGCATATGAGCATCCTTATTCAAGAGAGAGTTGGAGATTCAGTGTTTCGTCGTGGAATACTAAGTATTTGATTATGCATGCAAAACCTCACATCAACAGGACTTGGCTTGACTTTGTATTAAAAATTGACTTGTTATAATCATAGTTCACAATATCAGTATTGGCGATTTATCGTTGAGGGCAACAAAAAAGATATCGGCAAACATCAGATAAGAGTTGGGAACTTCCCAGGAACTTAAAAAATTGTTAAATTTAATTGGAAATTCATTTTTTTTGCAAAATTTAATAATGAGGCACGTGTAATGAGTTAGTAAATAAGTAAACCAACCAAATGAGCTCATCTAGGTATATATAAATGAAAACAGGATACAAAATCACATCCTCACGCAGACTGCTAATGACTCATAGCCATAGTCCGATAGTCTGGACTCTGATAGCCATAGTCTGGTAGTCTGGACTCTGAACTCTAAATAAAACTAAAAATAGCAAATTGTCTTTGTAAAACTATAAGAAAATGCAGGTGTCAAGTACAATATCAAAATATGCCACATCTTCCTCTTCCCCTTCCCAACAGCTCTAGTAAAAACTGTTGGAGTGGGAGGGAGTCTAGTGCTAGAAATCGGCTGTGGCTGTAGCTGTGATTGGACCTCCATCTTAGATGCACATGGGGCTGACCCTTGCAATGCTGCCTCATCATCTGCATCCTCCTCGCTCTAAGAGCCCTCTTCCTCCTCATCAATGTCATTCAGTCCCCCTGCAAATCCACCCTCCTCAATAGTCTGCCTCTCCAAATCATAGATGTCATCGTCTTGTAAACAGTGGGAGTTGCTCCTGTGATGTCCAATCACAGTAGAGATCTATGTACATCTTTACAGCCTTAGTCCTTAAGCTTCTCAGGCTGTTTGTAGACCTCACTGTTCCAGTCATTTGTTGCTGAATATTTATTATTATATGTACAAGAAGTATTTACTTCTAAGTCGAGTTGAGAAACATTGCCCCCTTGGTAGACACTGAAAGGGTGGAACCTAAAATTTCCTACAGCTTAACTGCAAGTTTTCGAGTTTCTTGGTTTCCATTTGTATGCCCCACCCATTTGTTTACTTTTATCTGCTCTAAGTTTTTGCTGCTGCATGTTTATATTCTGAAGCGTGAGGAGTGATAGCTTCTTAAAGAGTTATTGAGCACTACCTCGTGTCTTAACCCTTTCCGACCAATAGTGGGCTTTATTTCTTAATCCATTTAGCTGCACTCTACCCAACAGATACCATTTGTTCCCCGATTAAATACCATTCTAAAAGACTTAAAATGCACGGCAGGGCTTTAAGCCCTAATGCCTTAGCTCTCAGTTTCTGCTTACAATGAGGTTCTCCACTTGACAGGGAAACAATGAAGGAATTTCTAATGTCATGAAATACTTAAAGAACAAACAAACATCTTGATTATAATTGTTTGCAGGTACTGCCGATGGAACCGGATTTGAATTAAAGGGGGCTGGGTGATTTTTCAGATTGAAAATGAGAAGAAAATCTCATTGACAAATAACCCTGTAAAAATAACTTGTTAAGATTATTACCTTGTTCAATGCAGCTAGTGTTATGTTCATGAACTTTGTAAGATTGTTTTTAATGTTCAGTGCAACATTGTATGTATATTGTTATTCCTTGAATGGATTATTGTTGGAAGATTAATCAATAGGGATTTGGAAGTTTGAGAGCTTCCATAGGCTTATGAAAGTTTGGGAGTATTTTTTTTGAGAGAGGTCGAAAAGGGGAGTGTTTCCAAGGGAATTTTGCTCTTTAAATTATTTAATTCGATGAGTGATTTGTGTATGCAACTCTCAGCTATTTGTCATGCCCACAATTTTACAAGACAAAAGAAAACACATTTGACAATTTTTTTCTTAAAACAAGAGATATATCCGAAGATATGGTACAAAATCTATACTTAACTAGGGGATGTTAAGATTGATGATGGAACGAAGATAGTTCCATTTGAAAATCTGGATTCGAGTTTTCTAAGATGGGTTCCCTGATTGTCTATCAATGCCTGCACTACTAAGTTATCATGATATTGGTTGTAAGTACTCCACCTACTATACTCTTAATTGAGACTCTCCGCAATGCATGTGATAATGTAGTTGCGAGGTTTCCAGGGGTTACGAACACGGGGTTGTTTAATAATTGTCCCAAATGTTTAAATGCAAGTCACTCCATCTCATACCTACCTATTCCATTTATCTTCCATGGATGGAGGAGTCAACTGACACCCTAGCCCTTGAAGCTAACTCAACCTCCCAGTCAACATCTTGTCTAGTTGCCACTAGCCTACATCGTTCCACTACAAATGGAGATATAAAAGAGTTTGTAGCTCCAGACTCAAATAGTATAGTAATCTCATATCCTCTAATCATACCTGTAGCCTCAATCACTGTGGCTTGGTGCTCGATCTGGCGGTTATCAACCGCTGCAAACACCTTGTGAGATCTGCCCATATCACCTACTGTAGGCTCAAAGGTGGCTCCTCGCTGACTACCTATTGTGGGACCCTGTGGACACTCTCGCAATATGACCCATACCACCACAAACATAACATGGCCCATGGGTCTGAATTTGTACTCCCTATGGCTTGGACTGTCCTGCTAGACCCACTAAAGCCTCCCCTAGAGGACTGCCGAGTCCTGGCTGGCTGTGTATACTAGTTCTGTGGCCTCTGATCACGTTTGGGGCCCTGTGTCTGCCACTGTTTGCTTCGGTAACCCTGAGATGACCTGTGTTTGCTATCCTGCTGACCTCTTTGTTGTGTTTGTGGGGCCTTTGAGGACCTTGTTGAATGACTTTGATTACCCTTTCAAGAGGGTTTTTGCTGTGTTGGCTGCTGGGAGGGGTTCTAGTCATGGGACTTATCCCGAGATTCCTGTCTAGTACGAATGTCTTCAGCAACCAATGTCGTCTCAACTGCCTCTCTAAAAGTGGTAGAAAATGCCAGTCGCACTGATCCCTGGAGAGATAAGTTAAGGCCCTTAATGAATTGATGGATGCGTAACTTCTCATCTCTCATGTACTCCACATAAGGAAGTAGCTCCAAGAACCTACTCTCATACTGGGCCACTGTGAGACCCCTTTGTTGAAGATCATGGAACTCCTCAACTTGCCTCTGTGTAAAGTGTTCTGACAAATATCTATCTTTGAAACGGTCCACAAAGGACTCACATGTGAGTGTCTCTATGTCTACTCTCCTTACGGTCTCCTGCTGCTGCCACCAAATGGAGGCATCTTCTCGTAATAGGTGTATGGCCAGTCGTGCCTTCAGATTGCTCCCGTGGGTACACAATCCAAAGCACCTCTGTAAACTCTGTAGCCATGCCTCCGCACGTGTGCCATCTATGGTACCGGTGAATATGAGTGGCTTGAGTTGTAGTAGTTCACTAATCTCATCCCCAATGTCACGAGGTGCTCTCACTGGTGCTCGCTCTAATGTAGGGGGTGGCTCGACCTGGTGTACAGATGCTTCCCCCTGATCCTCTGCAAGTCTGGGTGGGAGACTCCTATTTCTTTCCTTGATATCGGCTCCATGCCCCTCTGCACTCTGTTGTCCTGGCTGTGGAATGACATGTGGTAATCTCTGCTACACTACCCCAATAAGATTATTGATAGCATTCAAAACTTGATCAAGAGTCGGAGGTTGCTCCGGTGGGGGTCCTCCCACATCTTGTCCTACCCCCTCTTGGCGTGCTGGGTTTGCTCTAGGACCTTTGGCCCTCCGACGACCATTGCGGGTGACTGCGGGCATCCTACACAAAGTTGCAGTTCATAGGTTAGATGTAATGGGTTAGGCTCCTAGTGTTAAAACCAAAAGCTCTGATACTAGAATATCATGCCCACAATTCTACAAGGCAAAAGAAAACACAACTGACAAAAAATTTCTTAAAACAAGAGATATATTCGAAGATATGATACAAAATCTATACTTAACTAGGGGATGTTAAGATTGATGATGGAACGAAGATAGTTCCATTCGAAAATCTGGATTTGAGTTTTCTAAGATGGCTTGCCTGATTGTCTATCAATGCCTGCACTACTAAGTTATCATGATATTGGTTATAAGTACTCCACCTACCATACTCTTAATTGAGACTCTCCACAATGCATGTAATAATGTAGTTGTGAGGTTTCCAGGGTTTACGAACATGGGATTGTTTAGTAATTGTCCTGAATGTTTAAATGCAAGTCACTCCATCTCATACCTACCTATTCCATTTATCTTCCATTTTTTTTTATTAATTGCGTAAAAACATCCCTTTAATGAACATCTTATCTTTTATCCTTTATTTACACTTCAACCATTTGGTAACTTACTAACTAGACACTACTAACTAGCCCCCAAATATTAATTAATCAATGGATTTGTTATTTTATTTTATTTTATTGTTATTATTATCTTTACATAAACATATCTCTCTTTACTAGTACCTATATGCGAATTAGCTAAATTATTAAATTTTTTCAATGAATCCATATAACCTTAATTTATTAGAAAACATTCTCATTAATTACTTCTAAATGACATACCTTTTTAGTTAGTCCAATTCATCATAAAGCTACCTTAACCTTTGGCTATCTATAAACATCTTAATTTTACATTTTACTATTTTCTAGAAACTACCTATGTTGTCTTAACACTTATTAATTTTTTTCATTACACTAACCTTAATCTGTTAATTTCATAAATTTCATTTATCTTAATTTATTAGTTTTCATAAACTACATTAACCTTAATTTATTATTACTTACTAAGCCATAACTTCATTACCCAACAATCCCATAAAACAACATCTATATTTTTTAAAAATTTAATTCCTTCATTATAATATCCTAACTTCCTAAAACTCCATCCTACCCCTTTCACTTTATAGCAATTAAAAAAAAAGTAATTTTTTTTTAAAACTAACTTACTAACTTTCTTACCTAACTAACTACCCCTACCCCTAACCATCTACCCTCCCCTTTTCCCAATGCCCCCCACCCTTCCCTCTCTCTTCCCACGTGGGAAAGAGGAAGGAGGGAGGCGTGCCTTACAAGGCACTTAATGCCATAAATGCCTCCCTTGAAGGAAAGGCCGCCTAGTTTAGGGAGTGGGGGGAAAAGGTATGTCCTACCTTCCCCCACTTGCAATATTTAATATTATGTTTTTAAAATCAGCCACCTGCTATGATTAAGGACCAGGTCACGTCCATGGGATGGCAATAACATGTAGTTTTTTAATATATATATATTTTTAGATGTATTTATTGGTGTTTGGCTAAGGTACTATCTTCCTTCCATACATTCCTAAAATTATAATTTTTTTTGTTTACTTCTTGGCAGGCCCCATAATTATGAAGTTGACTGATATATATATATATATATATATATATATATATATATATATAGTACTAAAGGTGTAATATGCTTATTTTATTCAAATATTAATATTCTATTGACTGTAATTTTTCTGGGAGTGATTTAGTTGGGTTGCCATACATTTTCCAGTAAGCAAATAAACACCTACAGGTTGCTTTTGAAGTTAAATTTTTTTTTTGACTAGTTTTCTTCATGGATTCTTATGATTGTCTTCAAAAATGAAATGATCATACTTTAACAAAGTAAAATCCAATCCAATGCATATTCTATAGAGCAAATCAAACGATTGTGTTCATAACAATTATCCTATTGCTATCAACTGAATTACAAGAATACTTCTATACGTAACATAACTGAAAATCTATGCATGCAACTTTAGGAACAACAAGTATTCAATTTTCAAAATAATTTCTATTTCATGATTTAAACTAAATACAATTTCATTTTCTAATCAATTGCATATGCTACGACTATGTATGAATCAAGATTGATAAAGAAAAACATCTATTTATTCTATGAGCATGGATAATAATGGAATAACAATGGATAATCTTATTACATCATACAGATGCCTACATTGATGCTTAACTCTTCTTTTCAATACATTCATATCCAAAATTAGGAACCAACATCATCTTTACAATAACTCTTTCTTCCATGTTCCTCTCAAGTTTTTATTCAACAATTAACAAGCATGCACATAAGGTGGTGAAGTCATTATATCAATATATACAATGGAGGGACCTTTTCTCTTTACAATACATAGATGATTCACAATCTTTCTAAACACAATGATTGAGAACAATAATAACACTCTCACAAGCAAACTAATTCACATAACAAGATGGAGTTTGTTTCTCCATTTCAACACATTACAATAGAGTCTTCTCTCCTTTGCAAGGAATAGACTACATAACTCCAAGTTTCCAAGATTGTCAAGTAAACCTGCAAAATAGAGACAAAATGGGGAACCATGAAGGCTCACCTCCCAACCTAGGCCTCAAAGAGACCACCCACCGAGCTTGGGGAAACAAAGCACAAACGGTTGCACACCTTCACATTCACATACCATGCAACTATAACAACACAAATTCAACACAACACAATACAACCCATTCCAAGGCTTGCACATAGATTCTACCATAGAATCAAGATATAGGGTGAAGGTGGGCTCTCTCCATTAGGAGAATTCCAAATCCATGAATCTCATAAAAACACATTTTTCCATAAATAACATGCCCTTCAAGGCTTATCAATATCATCCCCCTTCATACACCTCCTTATACCTCCCAAGAATGCAAGAAATCATGAAGTCCATACTCCATTGAAACACATCCAAATCATCTCCACACATGGGAGAGTTTCTCAACTACGTGGGTGAGCCCAACTAACCCCTTCACCCAAGCATCTTTTCCCTCCCAAGGGTGAGTGATGCTTCACACCCATTTACACAAACAATCAACATGAACAAACAAGATTCAAGCAAAGAAATTTCATAAAACTTCTCACATTCAACGCACATACAACAAGATTCTTCACAAAACCACATCTACACATAACAAATCTATAATGCAATGAAAATACACCATATCAATCTTGCAATGCAATGAAGGAACACCATATCAAATCTTTAGTGCAATGAAGAAACACCATGGATCATGGATACCACCCTCACTCCAAGCAATGGCAAATGAAAAGTTGTAGTAGGGCTCCTTATCCTCTTCCTCCAAACCCTAGTTGTCTCTAAAGATAGAGAGTGGGCAAGTGAGTGTCTAATTTGGCCATTCCTCTATATAAGACTCCCATTTTCAGATTCAATAAAAAATGCATCCTTTTTGGGGTCTCCTAGGTCTTCTAGGCACCCTAGTGGTCACTATTAGTCCCCTAACTTAAAGTATTAACATGGGTAGGGTTTATTTCTATCACAAATTCACCTTAAAGCTACTTTATGGCCCTCACAATGCTAGGTAAGTTCAATTTCAATTTTTCTATGGTGGTAACTTTGTTTTCCTTACTAAGTCAAGGCAATAATTCTAATTCTTAATTAAGGAATTTAACTTGAGATAAGGTGGCTACATGATCCATTTTCAGAGAGCATGTCATTTTCACATAACGAGTACAAGTGTCAAGTGACACACACAAAATTCACTATACATCACACATGACATGTTTTGAATCTACTCATGAAATACATACTACAAGCATACATCTCACGTTTACAAAATAAACACATCACAACGAAGTTTACGAATCTTCTAAAGATTCACCTTGGCAGTGTCATATTAACATGTGTTTATACCTTGTTTCCCTGTTAAGTTTCTATGGTTTTTTTCCTGCACACTAAACTCGCGCATCAGTAGTCCAATGAAAAGTCACATATAAAATACATATGAAAGTAAAGGTACATAATAATTTCGTTATTTCACCATTCACATATATCACATTCCATAATTAACATCCTATTCTCTATCATTTACATATAAAGCATTTAATCATTAATCCTCAAAAACAAACTGCATGTTACTTTCCTAACAAGATCAAATTTAGCATTTGAATCACATCATAATTCCATTTCTTGTCATAATAGTGAAATATTGAATAAATATCCATTAATTCATCGACTATGCCAAATAAGTCCTAATACATATCATAATGGAAGATCACAAGGTAAATATCATCGAATAAGTAGCAAAATTTACTGTCCATCAAGTATCAAAATATATGTCGAGATATCCAGTCTTAAATAACAAAATGGAAGTACAGTATCTATGCTAGGATGGGTAGGGGTGAGGCCTCACACTATTTGTGTGAATAGGAATTAATTATACAGTAAGTTTACAATAAGACTGCATGCCATTTTCAGTTGGAAACAAACTTGGGAAGCCTGCTTTTCAATTTTGTATATGTTTGAATGTCCTTTTCTGTGTATTGTTGCTAAGGGGGTTACTGTCATGTACCAGCTCGTATCCGAGAGTGTCAAGGCAAAGCAGGTTCAAAACTCCCTTCTTTTGGAGAGGCAAGAAATGTCAAAACAATTGCAGCAGGCAAATACATCGGCAGAAATGTATAAGCAGAAGATTATGCGCCTGGAAGAACAGGTACATTTTGTTTTTTATGTGACTATCTTTTGAAAAGCAATGCTATTATATGGCTTATGTATTTTCTCCTCTTGCACTTGTTTATTCTACAGATCAGGACTTACTTAGATCAAATGGGAAAGATAAGTGAAGATAGCCGGCAGTTTTCACTTACACTAGAAAGCACAAAACGGAATTTAGTTGATATAGAGAAAGAGTCACAATCTCTGAAGTCTTGCCTTGAAGCTGTGCGAAAAGAATTTGAACAGTGCAGGCACAGAGCAGGCGAGGTGCAAGCAGAATTGATGAATGAAAGGCTAGTAGAAATTACTTTTCTAAGTTATCTTAATTTCTTAAACACTGTTATCTTGTCGTTTAATAGATTTACATATCTAACATATCAATTGAATGACATTCATTAGGTTTGGGAAGAAGAGAGTTGAAGAAGAATTGTTAGCGTTGAACACTAAATTTTCACGCCTTAGTGCTCTCAATGAAGGTGGAGCACTAGAAAAGCTTCAAGAAGAAATTAAGGAGTATAAAGCAATTTTAAAATGCAGTGTTTGCCATGATAGACCCAAAGAGGTAACACAGAGCGAGACTGGGATTTTGCTCTTCATTTTTCTCTGTTTGACCTATTGTGTCAACTCATTGAATTTGATGAAGGGAAAAATAACCCTATTTAAATATCTGTTTTAATTTTTCTTGTCATATTCAATTGACAAGTTGTTGTTTTGTGCTTTTTTTGGTAGGTTGTAATTACCAAATGTTTCCACTTGTTTTGTGCTGCTTGTATACACCGGAACTTGGAGATTCGTCACCGCAAATGCCCATGCTGTGGGGTAGGGTTTGGACAGAATGATGTGAAGCCAGTATACATATGATAAACATGGTCCAAAAAAATTGTATTTCTAACTGAAGGGGAGAGAAGTGTAGATTAAAGGGTTTAAGACCAAAGATGGGGATCTACTACCAGAGCTTGCTGGTGAAGACCTACCCAAACCTATAACTGGGTAGACCATCTCCCTTTGAAAAATGTAAAATTCTAATTGAAGACATTGGTTCCTTGGTTAAGTTTAGCATTTCTCCATTTTTGGAGGGTTTTGTTTCTGATAGATATTTTTTCAGACGTGCTGGGAGTTCTGGTGTATATACCGTCCATCCTCCCAAGTAATATCATTGGCCTTGTAGATGCAGTTACTTTCAGGTTTCAGTTCTAGATTTGCTGGGATGGATGGCTTGCTCTGTATATTTATCTGTAGCTGACTGAATATTTGTCAAATCATTTGATCAGATCTTGAAGACAGTGATCATGCCATTGCTTATATGGAATGGAACCTAACACCAAAGCATCATGTCTTTTGGATATTGTTCAAAGTGAAACTTTCCTGTGGCTTTTTATTTTCCATCAAAATGGTCCTGTGCTTTGCCATATAGTTGGTGAAGTGTGTCTGTAGTTTGACTTGTACTTGCAGAGATCACAGTATTTACCCAGGGATGCATTTACTGGGCACTCCCAGTATTTGGGATGTCTTGAAATCCTATTTGCATTTCAGATCTGGGTGCCGACTATCCTCAACCTTCCATTGCGTACCGTTATTGTAGAGGGATGAGAATCAATTTGTTCATAATTAATCTTCATGGCTATTGTCTTGCATTCTTCAAGGTTTTACATTTCAATATACTACTTTATTTTGTGTCAATGCCTTTTTGGAGCATATTTACACCTTAATTGTTTTTAGTTTTTACCAATACAGGACTAGTAGTTGGATTGAGCTGAACATGTTAATGGCAAAAGCAAGTTTGTCTTTTGTATACCATTGAAATGCATTCCAAGAGGCCAACGTGAATGGGAAATTATGACAAACAATAGTTATATTGAATTAATAAGCTATACCAAGAGTTCTGCCAGGATTGTGAGTAGTCAGTGTTGGTCCTAACTAGATTCTTGTTATTTAAGACATGAAAAAAAAAAATTAATTAATTGAAAAATAAAACTGACCCATTGATATTTTGGAAGAAAAATACGAGCCGTGTTAATGGAGGTTTACACATCATAAATGACTTGCATTTGTTTGTGAAGAACATAAGCATGTTATTTTGTTCGTATGTTCTGTGCATGAAATATATGGAAGTTTCTGAAATTTAGTTGCATGCTGCAGATGATTGTACATCTGAAGGTGACATGTAACTGGAGAATGGAACCTTGCTTAGATCAGACCTGCAAAACCTAATGTAAGTTGTGAGAGTGGTGTGCTTGACTAGGTTTCCTCAATTTTTTTTTTCAAAGTGTTGTGTGACTTGCATTTATACTTGGCCTAGGTGAGGAATAAATAAATATAAACCAACCTGCGGACAAATATTGAAGAATCAAACTTAAAGTAACTAGCAAACGTTATCCTGTCTAAAATGCTTTCAAAAGATAGTTTATACGTGGCCATCCCATCTACGTGTTTTTAGAATTTTTATTTAGGTGGACCAAATTCTAAATATTGGAATAGCACATTTTTGGATTAGTTCACATTTGACTTGAGAACCAGCTAGCCAAAAGAAGAAGAAAAATGCTATCAAACTGCTGGTTATCCATTAGGATAGCACATCTGAATACAGCTGAAATTACACAGTTCTTAGAACATCAGAAAGTTAATTTTGACCCCACCTTAAAACATTTTCATTGCGAAGTGAGTAATCTCCAGTTGTCTTCTATTTTTTTTATGTGCAGCAATCAGATAATCAACCCTGAAAAGGAATTGGTGTTAGTTCCTAAATAGGACGTAATATATGGCTGAAAATTGAACTCCAGTGAGTATGTAGTCTGTTATTGCCAGCACCGAGATTTTTTTACGAGTACTATTTTGTCATGTTGCTTATGCTTTCCAATAGTGCTTTGTTTTGCCAGAATATATTACATGAAGTTTAATTGGCAATTTGCCTTCTGACTTGATTAAAATATAAATATTTGAATAAGTTTTTGAGTAACAGTTAACACAGCAAACAAAATTTAGTTGCTTGCAGGAACCATAATTTCATCCATATTCTCGATTAATTGCCAAAACTCTCTATGGGTACTTTACACTCAAATATCTTCTCTCCATGCATAGTTCAAGATGTATTATCCACAGTTTGCTTTGACTGTAAGAGGATTTCGAGACTGATCCATTGAAGGATCCGATTTTACTTGTTTTGCAATGGTTTGAAAAGGTTCCAGAGTGGGAGACAAGATCTCTAAGCTGAAGAATATGTAGGGTGTTATGAGACATATTCATACTTTCTCTGGCAGAAAATGAAGCAGCTGATGCTTGAGAATTCTAGTCTCTGTGAACAATTTCGCCAGTTCCTTCAGGTGGCCAACACGTCAGAACTGGTGGTTGGTTTTTGCTTTTGGTGAAAGCGAAGAAAAATGTCTCGATGCTCAGAAGCCGAACTGTGGTGTCGCCTTTGGAAGATCTTACTGGCAAGGAAAATATCTTTAAACTCAAATGGTTGAGATGGGTGAACATGCAGTAGGGTCATGTTTTCAGTCCCTCCATTTTTTTTCGGTTGGTTGGGAATGTTATTGAGATATGGTGTTCAACTCTAACAATTTGAATTTGCCCAATTGAATGAAATAATTCGGTTAATTCCATTCCCTACCAACTTTTAGCAAAATGAATGGGTTGTAAATTCTAACCATTTCACGTTCTACCATTTCCAGCAAATTGAACGGAAGTCTTAAAGAGTTCCAAGGAATTTCACTCTTTTATCTGTTAGAACTGAGGTTATAAGTAGAACCTAAAGGTCGCCAAGATCATGTTTGCCAAAGTAATTGCGAGGTGTTGTAAATTTACTGGGTTTGTGTTGTCTTTAGCACAGAATGAAAAGGTTAAGATCAAGGTCAATGACGCTACATAATGTAGTCATAAAAAAACATTTTAGACTATTCGTTTACTTTCTTGTGGTTGAAATCCATTTTGTAAGCTTTCTATCTGTATCTAGTGAAAGAGAGAGGCTGGCTGCGGAATGTGTAGTATTCCCTTTGGTGCTTGAAATTTCTTTTGTTATTACTTGAGCTACATTTATATAAAATTATACACATTTCAAAGAGTAATTTCAAGTGTATAAGATCAACTGATGAAATGTGGGATGTGTTGATTTGCTAAAAGAGTAATTTCAAGTGTATATGATTAACTCGTGAAATGTGGGATGTGGTGATTTGCTAAAACTATTCTGAGCAATCCTCCAAGAGTATTTGGCCAAGTACAAACAGATTTACTTGATTTTGAGAACATTAAAGGGAAAATACATTTGAAACTATTTAATCAGTTTAGACAATATACTGTTGTATTCACTTTTTCCGATATCTAATTAATTTGAGAACATCAAAGGGAAAATATATTTGAAACTATTTAATCAGTTTAGGCAATATACTATTGTTTTCACTTTCTCCGATATCTTATTAATTTGAGAACATCAAAGGGAAAATACATTTGAAGCTATTTAATCAGTTCAGGCAATATAATATTGTATTCGCTTTCTCAGGTAACTCAAATATTTCTTTTAATTTTTTTTTAAATTTATAAATTTTATATGCTATACAAATTGCATGATTGACTAAATTGTTTTGGTGTTATAAAAGTCCTTTTTTCATATAGTTGTCCATTTTCCGAAAATTTCAGCTAGTTTGTATGTTATATTATTTAAAAACATTTCATAATATGATTACTTTAAAACAATTATGTTTTTAATTTACTTCATAAATAGATTACATCCATTGCAAATACACATTTGATAATATGATTACTTTAAAACAATTATGTTTTTAATTTACTTCATAAATAGATTACATCTATTACAAAATATTTGCTAAGATATATAACTCATCTTTGCAATTGTTTTGGGTAAAATCATTGTTAATATGAAAAAATAAAAAATCTTTCTTGATCTCTTCTAACATTTGTTTATTTTATTTTTAACTTCATAAAATGAAAAAAATGTGTAAAATTGCATTATAAATTATATATTTAAGCTGAGAGGCTTTCTACAGCGGCAATCATCAATGTAAACATTTTTCATTTTGAAAAAAAATTTGACGTTCATCTACATGTCATAAAAAAAAAATAGAAATAGACTAAGTATAATGCGCAGATCAAGAGTCTCGAATCATTTCCTCACGACTCATAAATATGCGATGATGAAAATTGTGGGATTATTACAATAGGCGCTTGGACAAGGATATCTCTCGGCTTATATATATATATATATATATATATATATATATATATATATATATATATATATATATATATATATATATATATATAAGCTAGTTATAAAATGTTTGAAATATTTTTATGTGTCTACAAATATTTAATAAATAAAAATAGAATATAATTTTTTTAAAATGTTAATAAGTCAACTAAAAACTATATTATTTGGGGAAAAAGATAAAACAAGATAGAAAATATTTTGATTTTTTTCAATTGAATTTACAAAAGAAATGGTCTTATACAATTGAAAAGTGAGACGCAATATCTTAATTTTCTAGCTATACATTTAATATGGTGTATCCTTTTACATGTCCACACATATTATAATTATTTATTAAGATAATATTTGAATTAGATTAGGCAAGAGTCTACAACACAATGGTAAAGTTGGGAGGTCTTGGGTTCAAAGTTACTCGAAGTTAATAAGTAATAATAATTAATCATGAGACATAATAATAGTAATGAGTTTTAGTTTCGACCTCTTATTGATAAAATAAATAAATATTTGAATTAGATTAAAATTAAATTTATTAAAATAGATAAAAAATAATAATTTATATATAATAAAGTCAATACAATTAACTATAATGACAAGTATTTAAAAAAGAATACTTAATTTTTATTGAAAATATTTTTCATTTTAAATATTGAAGGAGTAAATATGTCAATAAATATATTAGTTAGACAAAAAGAGGGGTAAAAATTTATTAAGACAGAAAGGAATACAACAAGGAGAGCTCAACAAGGAGCTCGATCCTGTGCAACAAGATCATCAAATTCTTGCACCATCTCAAAGGACAGTTGCCTCCAATAAATATATTAGTTATTTACATTATTAAATGTGAGTATTTTTTTGTCTAAGGGGTTTAGCTTGGTTGAAGTAATGAGTTCTCATTGTTGAGACCCTTGTTCAAATCCCAAAAGGGACATCTTTGTAGAATTCTAAGTTGTGACTCTTGGTCTTTTATTGGTTGTATTTGTCTCATTGTAAAAATGTGGATTCTAAGTTGTGACTCTTGGTCTTCCAATTGTTGTTTCTAGTGTGGTTGCTTGTAAGGAGCTTGAATAAGATTGTAAGTCTCATGTTATTGCTTGAATAATCACAAGATTTGTAAATAATTTCAATATTAAATGTGAGTATTTTTAAATTTGTTTGGTTTTAACTTTTTATGAAGTCTCGCAATATCTAAACTTTTTTTTCAAAAATTTAGATATGCAAGTTACTTTTTCAAGTGAAATTGAAATCCCATTTATCACAAGTTAATTTACATATAAATAAAATATAAATCAATTTTTTATTTGATGAAATATATTTAAATCAAAATCAAAACTTTTTTTTATTGCAATGTTATAAAAACATCGACTAATATACAATCTAGGTTAATAAATTAGATTAGTTTATTTATCAAGTAAATGGATATTTAGTTGAGAGTAAATGGATGCTAATACAAAAGCAACAAGGTATAATGAAATGAAGTGAGCATGCAATGGCAACAAACAAAATTACTAATGATTAATGTTTTTTTTGAAAATTATAATAAAAGGATATATAACTAAAATATATTTTTTGTTTTAATTATGTAATTCGTAATGTTCATGACTATACCATTGGGATCAATGAATCTTCTTGCAATGTGATTTCAAATGCGATCTATTACGGTTTGCTAGGTGAGGGGGTGATAAGACTAACATGACTTGCAAAAGCTTGTTGGGAGAGTTGGAGGATTTGTATTTTAGAAATTATTTCGTGTGTTGGGTGCTTCTTACTTGGTTGTGAAGATTTCAGGATTCTTTTTGTTCTTGACATATGTGGTAGAGGGTTCTCATAGGAGTGGTGTACACTAGGCACTCTTCATAGAGGTGTTACTAGGTTTATTAAGGTTATTATTTTGCTCATGCTGCTCAAGCTAAAGTTTTACTCATGTTGCCAAATTCACTGCTGTTATTCCTTCAAAGGAGAAATATCAACCACATGCTTATGTCGAACCATCCTTTTAGTGGTGCGTTGCCCAAATGTAGCCGATAATGTAGACTTTTACTAATGTTGTAGGTTGGCTTGTTGATCTTTCAGTTTTGTGTTGTTGGATAATGAGTTCTTGGAGGTCTTTAGTCTATGGTAAAATGATATTTTTCTCGGTGTGAAGGGATATTTTGTAATATTTCTTCTTCTCCTAAAGGATGTTTGGTGCTGAGAAAGCTATGGTTGTTGGGGAATCACTCTTTGAATTAATACTCCTATTGAATTGCTTAGTGTGCATTTTATGTGGGTTTAGCTCCCTAGTCTCCCTTTCATTTTTAAGAGAATTATTGCTTTGAGGCCAATGCTAATACAATGAGCCTTTGTACCTTTGCACACATTCTAGTTGACATTGACAACTTCACATCCCTTTAGGGGGATTTGGTTCGCATGACCTTATACAAGATTAGGTATATTATCTAGCTTCAAACATGCATGGCAATCTTTTAGGGGTTGGGATACATGTAATACAAAACTTGGAGTATCAAATCTCCTTAGAAGATTACAATGCATGTTTCAAGCAAGATAATATATCTAATCTTAAAAATGAATTTAAAATTTGGAAGACTATTGACAAATTAGCCTTGACTCTTGATTTTGTGACTTGTAAAAAAACAAATTTGTAGAATACTTGTTTGAAGAGTTCTAAATAGTATGATATCACAAAAATTTCGCTTTAAGTGTTTAAGGATTAAACAAATAGAACAAGATCTTTAAGGAGGCCCTTAACTATACAAAAATATTTTTATTTATTTATGAAAGATAAGTTTATTAAATTTAACAAATAAAAGACTATAAACATGCTTATTTATTTTCAACTATATACTCATTGTCATGACCTATAATTATATTATACATTTAATTGCTTCTAAAGTTTTTGTGAGGATGAATAAACATGCCTAAATCTTCTAAAATAAAGAGAAGAGTACAATTGTCTCAGATTATATTGAATTGGAGCTTGATCAACCTTTTAAAAAATTTCTCCTCTTTTATGAGAGAAAATTTGAAGTGGTTTAGGAGAAGAGTAGTCCACATAAACACTTCTCTCATGAGCATGAATGGTTCACTTAGTCCTATTGTAGTTGGGTGATGTTTGCTAGGTTGAAGCATCAAGCCTTTTTAGGATGCCGCCCATCTAGTTACTACCTGAATCAAACACATTGAATCATGGATTCCCCCTAGGACTAGGTCTACTTAGATTGCTACCCCTAGGTAACTAAATCTTCAACAAGTGGTGCACCTTATTAGACTTTCATTATGGATCCTCTTAAACTCATTTATTGCCAGGAAAGATGTAACTTCCATACATGAAAGCATGATGTTTATTTTATGATTTAATTGATGTAGTGTTGGATTCAAAGACATTGAAGTGTACTTCATAAACAAAGCCATTTCTTAGCATGAATGAATCATATAGGTCTTATTGCATCTAGGTTATGCTTGTACATGTGACTTGTGAAGATGTCACCCATCTCAAAACTATTTTGACATAAGTACTACAATATCAAATAAAATTTATAATAAAAAAGGATCTAAGATTGAAATCTAATTAATCTTGAAAAAAGTTAAAGAAAATAATTGAAAGACAAAAAAACATTGTATTATTTAAATACACAGCAGAAAATAAAATACATATTTTATTTAAATAAAATATATATTTCATTTATATATAAAATAAATATTTTATTTTATAAAATAGATAATCAATTTATTTTAAGGTTAGAAAATATTTTAAATTTATTATTTTAATATAATAAAAAAATTATATATTTATTTGATATAACAATCTTTTCTTTACACTACCATGCTTTAGTTTATTACCTTTGCATTCACACACAATCATAAAAGAATAGTATTTTTAACCATATAAAAAATTATTATAATTAAAATTAAAATTTTCTTTATCGAAGTAATATACACAGTTATATTACCACATATTGAATTTCTATTTTTTTGAAAATTAAATTGTAATTTGTTTTGTATTAAATGTTTCTCAACAATCATTATAATACAAAAAGAGAAAATATATAATAATTTTTAATATATATAAATATTAAAAAATTATTATGTAAGGTTTGATTGTACTTATAAGAGGGGTAAGATATGAGCATGTTAACAAAAACTATTGAAGAATTCGTATATAAAAATAATAAACATTAAGATGCAAACTCTCAAAACTATCATTTCAATGTTTATGATGTATATTTTTAGATAAACATTAAAAAGTAGCATGTTATAATTGTGATGAAAGTTTTTTTTATTGATCAATAAAAAATTCAATTTTATTAATATTTATAAGAAATATTACATCATCTATTTATGGTTACATTATCATTGCATAACTACTATCCTTCAGATTAATAATTCAAATCTTCTACCCAAAACCACCTATTAGTAACTTGCTCACAAGCTTGCATCCAACCGAACATTATAAGGATATTAACGATTTTGAAACTTCACAATTTACAAAAAGACTTATTGAAAGGCTAGTTCATCTTACCAAAAGGGATTTGAAAACAAAACTAATGCAAAAAATTCACCATTTTCTCTTGCAAATTCTAACACTTGTTCCATTAGTCTTCTACTGTGACATCGATGACTTCTTCCATAACGAGGCATATATAGGGTTCAAATCCTTTCCACTTTAGCCATCCTTTCTTTATGTTTTTTTGATCTCTTCCTTAACATTATTCTAGGAAGCTACAAAATTCTTTGTACTTTTTCACCTTATCGACTTACCCCCACCATTTGAGAAATGGGACCATCCCAAGCCTTCTTGCATCATCTTCATCCTCAACACTCCCTAAAATTCAACCCACTCCAAAATGGATTCAAAGTCATCCAACATGTCCTCAAATAAGGCCTTAATCACATGTCAGACTTCATCATTGCTTTCACCTATCTCGAGTGCCCAAGCTATGATAATAGAGATTATGTCCAAGTTAACCCTCCATTTGTGTTTGCATTCCTAAAATAGTGGGCATATAACACATAAAACTTAATCATGACATCACTCTTGTTTTTTTGAAGTCCATGTAATTGTTCTTTAGGCACTGACCCTTTGAAACCTTTCCGCTGCTTCTTTGTGTCAACCAAGGATAACTTTAAGAAATCCCCCTTTGGAAAAATGTATAAAATTTTGGCAAATCAAATATTAGTTTAGGGGAAAACAATTAATTTCTATTGGTGAATTAATTTTTTTTAGTAGGAAAAATAATAATTTTATTAGCAAATTTTTTTTCAACTATATGAAATTTTTATAAAATCCTAGCGAATCTTTCATTATTAATAAAATCACGGATAGAAGTACACATACCTAGAAACCATGATTTTATTATTATTATTATATGGAACCTAATTGATTATCAAACTTGAAGGTTAAATTTATACCACTTATATCATTATAGTTTCCCTCCAAATTATTGAATAGTGGTATGGAGGCAGGATCATAAGGCAGAAGAGCAACAAGAGTGCGCCGAAGCTGCCCAGACCATGCTCGAGATGGAGAAGTAGTCTGCTAGGTTGGGTCTCTGTCCTTTGGTTTTTGTTTCTCCTGGTTTTGGCTTCTTGTCTGGTCTCTGTTTTTCTGGTTGGTTCTCTGGCCTTTTTAGTGGGCAGTTGTTTCGGGCTGGGCCTTTGGGCTTATTTTCAGCCGTAAGGCTTATGTTTTGGCTGGGCATTTTTTCGCTTATTTTCAGCCTTTCTTGTTGTTAAACTTATGGGTTTCAGGACCCCTTAAAACCTGTTTACCTTATCAAAAACATCCCTATTGTTTATAATTGTTGGAGGATCCTAAATCAATGGCCTAAATCCTATTTTGGGCCAAAATTTTAAAAGGATACCGAGTTTTGAAGAAAGTGTCAAAAGTAAAGAAACATTTTCCACATCAAATCTATTTTGGGCCAAAGTGAGAAATGATTAGAAGTTTCATGGAAAGTCTATAACACCCCTCCAGCTAACCCAAAAGAAATTAACCTAAAGTTTCACTAAGTTTGTTAAACATTTTTTTTGAAAGATAATAACTTAACAACAATAGATAATACAACGAAAGCAATAACAAAAAGAGATGAAATATAGCATAAGCATCAACTCACATACATAATAACCAACATAAACATATTACATCTCTAAGGGTTCCATGATGTTGAATCACATTTAAGTTCATTAATATTAAATCTAACACATAACAATTCCACATCTTGAAATAACTACAAGTATGATTCCATTGAAATAATATACAATTACAAGATGCTACTTGGCAATAATCAAAATGCACAATCATCGACTGTACAAGTCACAAGGTATGAAAGGCTAAAATAATATACATCATAAAATAGATTACATCATCTCTTAAGATCCATGAAATAAAATACAATACAATAGGTATAACCATCCATCATAGAAATACAAGATTAGATAGAACAAAACATATGCACAAACACATCCAACAACTGCATCCGATAGTCGGATCTCAATGGTATAAGAAAATGCACTACCACTTGACCTTGTGAAACCCAAAAAAGTCCACTCCCACCACACCGAGGAAACAAACTCAAGTCCCAACTAGGATAACAAACTAAAAAAGTCAAAACCAACATCTAGGTTCAAGGAATCACCTGAAAAAAAACTATCTCAAAGGGGTTCCAAGACACGAGTATCAACTAATCCCAGAGGCAACACAGACAAGTAGGAAATCTACTATGCAAGTGGGCAAGTGTCACCACATGAGCTAACTCTAAGGTTACCCGGTCTAGTCTTTTAATACTCCAGACCTCCTAATGACTCTATGCAACATCAATATCCTTTTGTACAGACAAGGCATACTAACAAGTTAGCTCTAAGGTTACCACGGTAGTCTTTTAATACTCTGAACCCCCTAGTGACTTTCTGTGGTACCAATATCTTATTAATTCATTTTAAACTCATTTAATGAAATATTATCACTTATTAATGTATATGAGCAATGTTAGTATGCTAATAGAAGCCAAATTTAAATAAAGCTTCTACAAACTAAACAAAATTCATAAACTTCAAGATAGACTAAGATGAACTCTCAATTGAGAATATGAGCCATTAATGGACTCTCTCAATGAGAAGCTCTCTTGTTGAGTGGCTTTGTCTAAATAGATAGGATGTATGCTCAAGCTTATGCTTCAAAAAGGGCTTCAAATGGAGTTGGAATTTGGGTGTGAGTGTATGGTTTTGATGTAAAATGGCTTCTTAAAATGGCATTATGACTTTACTTCATGGATTGTGTTGTTTTGCAAAGGGGAAGGATCCAATTTATAGGCAAGAGGCTTGAGGGTTTGAGGGCTAAGATGCAAGGATGGGGAAAAGCTCATGGAGGGCTCAGATTGCATGAGAGGAGAGCACATGGATTGTGCTTCCTTACAACCAATCAAGGAGTGACACATGTCACATGGTGAGAGGATGGAGGAAAGGGGAAGGATGAGTCAAGAAAGGAGGCTCAAGGGATAAAATCTTTATAAAGACCCTCATAATGGCTTGTAAGAGCAATAAAAGGGCTTGGAAGAGTCATTTATGGCCTAGTGGGCTTCATAAAGTTTTATGGTTGAGATATTTTGAGGGAGATGAGAGCAATTTCGACTTGGGCTTGATTAGGAGGGTTTTAAGCTTTCTTAGGATTGTGCAAATGATTAGCGGATGGATTAGGATGGTTTAGGATTAGCTTAGGGATAGGCAAGTGGATGGCATTTAATGAGGGTGGGTGAAGGAGGAGATATTTGTTAACTTTGGCTTGGGTTAGTAAGTCTTAACCCATGTTTAGGGAATGTGACAAGGTTAGGAGGGGATTAGGATTAGGTTTAAAGACATCTTCTAGAAGAGTCTAGACTTTGGATGAGGATAAAGACTTTCTAGAATAGTCTAGAACTTCCTAGGATGAGGATGAAGACTTTCTAGAAGAGTCTAGAACTTCTTAGGATGAGGATAAATTAGATTTTAGGAAATAAATAAAGTTTTATTTATTTCAAGGGTTTGGGTTGAGGAGATATTTATTAAAACTTTTTTAATGAACATGAGGATTAATATTTAATCTTAATTAAATATTTTGAGTTGGGATTAGGGGTAGGAAATGATGGGATTAGCCTTTAATCAAAATTAAAGAAGGATTAGAAGATTTTGGAAGAGGTTAGTGGTCTTAAGGAAATTGGCCAAATTTTGGGCAAAAAATAAATTTTTTATTTATTTTGGATTTTTTGGTCAATTTATTAATTAAATAATTAATAAATAAGGAAATAATGTTTAAATAAGATTTAAACATTTTTGGGAGGGATTCCTTAATTAAATATTTTTAATTAAGATAAAGGGATTTAATGGCATAAAAATAAATAAATAAATTAAATAATTAATTAATTAATAAATGATGATGTCATCAGGAATTTTTCAGAAAATAAAAATACTTTATTTTCTAAAGGTTTTTAGGTGTCTACAATTAAAATAACTTATAATGGGTTAGCCATTAGCGTCTTTAGGGCCTCGACCTCCATTGCAAGCCACTTCCCAACATGACATACAAAAAACCTACCCTAAGCTCACCAAAAGCAAAAGATCTCAAATGACCATATACTACACATTAGTTCTTAAACAAGCAACTAGAAAGCACTGAAATATTATTGATCATAATCAAAGATTCCACCAATATGATCATCCTAACAGGATAGATCCAAAAATAAGTACACATAAATCAAATCCATGTCATAATATGACATCACCAAACAAACAAATCATTTAATCACCTCAGTCCTATACAAACAACTGGAAAGCAATCAAGGATATTGATTGAAGACTCAAAGGTTATGTCAAGAAAGTCACACCATTCATTTTAGTTCTACACAAGAGATACTAGAAGGAAATAACAACCATTTGAACAAATTCCTCATATAGCACACATGACACATTACCATGGTTGGGTATAAAAGATCACAATCAAAACATCATCATGACATCACAACACATACCTCTAGGCCTTTGGTAAACATCCTGACTCGTCAAACCTAAGACAACCTCGAAAATCCAACACCAGTAAATCACACATCACATAAGGTACATACAAAAGTAACTTTCATAATTCATCTGATTTTCGAAGCACAAAAGTTCAATTAACAACCAAGGTTTCAGTTTTTGTTTCCAAGTATAACACTTGATAATGTTTTCGATTTCAATCAGGGTTCACATTTTTGTTTCGATGTAAGTTTTATAAAATCCCCCTTGCAACTTAACCCATTTCCTATTCTAGGTCAAATCACACAGTTAACATTAACTTATGAAAATACAAAGGTCATAATTTAATATCATAAAATAATTTAAAAATAATTATTTATTAAATTACTAAAATAATAATTATTGGTTATTTAATAAAATAATTACAATTTTATTAATAATCAAAATAATAAATAATAATAAAAACAAATAAATTTAAACTTTATTAAATAATATTTATAATTAATTACAATTTAATTTAAAATTCTAAAAGAAACTATATTAATAAATTATAAATTATTAATTAATTAATAATTAACAAAACTATTAATAAAATTATTAATAACTAATAATTAAAATTTGCAAAAATAAAATTAATAAATAAATTAAAAAAAAGTGTTTAAGGCTCCTCGACTTGCCCTATGGGTGGCTACTACAGTAGCCTTGTTGCTACGTACATTAGCCATCATGGCAAGACAGGGAATGGTGGGTGACAGGTTGGTGGCCCCGCCCACCAAATTAATATATATTTTCTAAATGAAAATTGTAAATTTAATTTGGTAGGGAAACCCGGATAAAACAATCAAATTTACTTTCTAAATTTTGATTTTAAACAAAAACCCAACAGATTAAAATTTACAAGTACGAGGGTTTTCCAAAAAATTCCATTCCTCAAGCACATATAACTTTGAAATGAAATCAAACTCAGATTCACAACAACGTTTCATTAAAGAAATTAAACAAATCAACAATTATTTGAGAATGGATCAATCCAGACATGAAGTAGACAAAAACTTGAACAATTGAACTGTTGTGAAATTAAACACTAGATTCTACTTGAATCTGATGCTAACCCGCAAACATGCAATTGAACAAAGAACGTGAGAAAATCCCTTTTCTCTGAAAACTTCCTTCCCTTAAATCATTTCTCCAAAATCCCCGGTTATTGAAAATGAACCTGATCTCTGGTAAAGAGTTCTCCCCAAAATTTGGGGCTTTGATTGTGCAATCACGATAGGGAACTCTTTGATCAATTTCTTTTATTATTTTATTATCTTTTACATTTTCATGCCCAAAATTTTAGATATTTAATTACAAAATATCTTTATTAAATTAATTTTCTTTCTCTCTTTAATTTAATTTATCATATTTTAATTTCATGCATAAGCTTTATGCAATTTAATTAAGATAAACTTTATTAAAATTATTGCTTTCTCCCTCTTATTAATTTGTGAGACTTTTTTAATATAATATTTATTAATTTATCTAACAATGTTATTTAGAGTTTATTATTAAAATAAACTACTAAATAAATTACTATTAAATTTAATAAATATAAAACACCAAAATTAGAATTTTAATATACTATTTAAATTTAATTCTTTTATTTAATTAATTTTTCAATTAATTTAATATAATTAACTATTGAATTTTCTTTATAAAATTTTCATTAAATTAAATCATTAAATCATCTTTAATTTGATTTAATTATAACTGAAAATCATCACAGACCCACAAAATTGAATATGAAAACCCATCATATAGAATATAAAACTAAATCAAACTCCAAGGTCAAAGTCACAAATTCATGTCACTTGACAAATTCAGAAAGGTGAAACTAACTCAGATACTTGTCCTATTTTCTAGGAAATTGACTTAGGTTAGGATTTGGACTCAAGAGTTATTTCCCCACTTATACCATTGAAATATTGTGATAGGGTACACTCATCTTGGCAATTTAGGGAAGTCGATATTTGATACCTGATACTTGCAATCTACATAAAATCCACGCATGTACAAAATCATATATTCTAAACTAAACAGGCACTAGTAGGAAGTGGTACTTCGTGTAGATCCTGACTAGCAGGTGACTATGACTCCCTTCCTCAACTACATCAGAAACGTCATACATAAAGAAAACATACACGTACACCATACACATACAAGTATGGGGTAAGCAACCATAGAACTGCATATAAATAATCCATCTACTAATCATCATGAGATAACTGAAGTCACTAAATGAACATACATCCATCATTATCGTAATAATCATAAAATAACTAAGTATCATCACATTTATCAACTGAGTAAAAATAACATTTAATCCAATCTAGTAACCAAGTACTGATAATCATTAAACATAATTAGAAACTGGTCTAAAAGAATCTGGTCCAATACAACAGAAAAATCAAGTAGGGGTAGGCATTACAAAGTCTCTGGATTAGAGACGCATGTCAAATCTACATATTTAACCTATAAACTAACTTCAATTTTCACCAAATATTGGCTAATATGACATCGATTAAGATAAGAATTGGAAGTTGTAAGCAAATATATATAATTTACCACATGGAAAAAATAGATTGCACTCGTGAAGTCATCACAAAAACACAAAAATTTCTGTATTGTTATTGGCGATTGGCCTAAGCATGAGACCCAATTTTTGTATAGTGTAGGCGACATAGCCACCCCAAGAGTGCAAACCAATTAGCCAAATTTGGGGTCCTTGATGAGTGAGATTATCCATTTGGCAAATATTAGCCACTAAAGTTATCCTTGGTGTCAACAAAGAATGTGGCTTCCATTGCTCTCACCGAAATTCTCATCACTCCTACTTTTAAAATTGAAAAGCCTGTTGAGACAACTTCATTCCCCTTTCTTTTGTAATTCATGGATTTTCTTTCAACTTTTGAATTTATTTCTAGCTATCCATCATGTTGTGATGTAGAGCCCAATCAGACTCAGAGGTTAATTTTTTCTCCACTTTGATCGATGCAGTTTCCCTCTAGATTTTACTATGGGCTTTTGGGGGCAGTGCCCCCATGATCTAGGGGTTAATGAGCAATGCCCCTTGTTAGAAATAGATAACATTGAGAGGAGAGTGGGGGGGGGGGGGGGGGGGGGGCGGGAAGAGGGAGGGGGTTGAATTAGTATTCTACAAACTTTTACCCACAACTGAATATTGTTAATTATTTTAGAACTTGCATATGAAAGTAAACCAACAATGCTGAACAATAAACATAACCATACACATAGAGAACTCATAACACCATTATTTGTTAACTAAGGAAACCCTAGCCAAGGGAAAATCCTAGTGGAGATGATACCCACTAGATGATTCAATAAACAAAAGGATCTTGTTAAGGATATTGACTCTGTTAGGAGTCTATGAAGTACATATAGTGTCTCGAGTCCTTGTTAGAGGACTAGGTCTCGTAAGAAGCCTTAACCTTGTTATAAGTTTCTTCAACTTTGTTTGGATTTGGTAGATCAAATACAATGTATGCAAGAAGAGCCCACTACCCTAGCATGTTTTAGAGTAAATAATTAATAATTAATTATTTATTCTATTTACTTAAGCTTACTTAGGTAAATGCATTTCATTTATTAGTTGTTGTTGAGATAATGGGTGTTGCACACATTGCATAATATTGTTATTTTATT
The DNA here is from genome assembly GCA_028749045.1 of Cupressus sempervirens. Classification (NCBI taxonomy): domain Eukaryota; kingdom Viridiplantae; phylum Streptophyta; class Pinopsida; order Cupressales; family Cupressaceae; genus Cupressus; species Cupressus sempervirens. The sequence goes on along the minus strand of CM053788.1, from coordinate 75,866,357 downwards.
ATTTTATTTTATTATGTAATGTTGTGCCTAGATGGACGTGCAACATGTAAAGATTCTCATAGAATATTCTTGATGAGTTGTATTGTAACATTGTGAAAATATTTTATGTAATTATTTAATTATTGAGGAAAAGAATTAAATGCCCAATATTAAATGTGGGGTCAGTGGGTTAGGTAGCACATGGTTTTAGCACATGGTTTATGTAATACCACTTAGTGGTTTTGTGGGACTTGCTATTATATAAGCAACCACAAGGGTAGTTGTTGTAGAGAAAGAGTAAGAGTGACAAGAAGAAAAAAAAAAGGCAAGAGTCGAGCGGGACAAGGCTTGATAGGTTAGCCAAAGGAGCATTTGTGAAGGTTGGAAGCATGGCATGGGATGTGTGGATTCATGCTTGTTCACATAGTTTGCTCGGTTGTGGCTATGGCCATGAAGGCTTCCATGGTTGTATGGCAATGGTATTTTTGCTGAATAATACATGGTGATGGATGCTTTTGGAAGCTGGATTTTTTCCCTCAATGAGGGTTTCCCAAGGTATATCTTGTGTCACATTTTATGGGTATGTTGTCTATTCTCTTGCATGTGAATTTTAATTCTATGTTTATTTCAGATCTATTATGGGTTATGTGGAAACGGTTATATTCTTTGTTGCCAAGTTTCCTTACAAGTGGTATCAGAGCTATGGTTTTATTATTGTAACCCTAGATTGAATCCATGGGAATGCATGAGAGGATAAAAGAAAAAGGGCAAGATATATGAATGATTTATTGCAGATATGAGGGCTTTGGATTTACTGTTATGATGGGATGTTAAAATATTTGGGCATGTGAAATTGTTGGACAAAAAGATTTTTTCGGATGTTTCATTTAAATGAGGGTTTTGGGGGGTAGCATGTAGAAATGACCTCCTGGGTAAAAATAGACCTCACCATTGGATCCGGGTCGACATTTCCATAAAATTTGATATATAGTATGCCCTAATTTGGCCATGTTAAGAGGAAATGAAAGAGTTTTTTTGGTTTCAGCCCATGATGGCCGTCAAATTTAATCCCGTCGGAATTTTCGTCATTGAAAAAAAATTAAAAATGAAAAATCGTACTAAAAATGGTAAAAAGACTGTCTTAGTAAAACGGTCATAACTTTCTCTCAGAATATCAGATTTCAAATTTCTTATAGGCGTTGGAAAGCTAATTCAGAGCACTACAACATGGTGTAGGTTTGGTTCTATGATTTTGAAATTTTGTCAGGTTTTGAGAGCCCTAAAGTCAGATGTTATTTATTTTGAGCACGAATTAGGGCATAACTTGGGCATACGGAGTCAGATTTTGGACTTCGAGTAGTCAACGGAAAGCTCTTGGAGAGCTCTACACATTGGTTCAGATTTGGTGTAGGTTTGGCATAATTTATTTGTTGATATATTGATCTGAACAGTTTATGGTATATATTTTGACTATGGTAACTTGTGAGTTTATGGCATTGGAGATTTAAGTTTTGATGTCATTGTATACTCAATTCATTATTCAGTTTGGTCTCATGATGATATGGTTATCAGTGTTTGGTTTGGATATGCATGATGACTTGTTGGATCTACAGGTTGTGCAGTGTTGTAAGCGGTCTATACTTACATGTTGCATTTATAGCTTGGTTATGGGTTGTCTTTGCCCATTGATCTTTCATTATTGATGCATATTCAGATTGGTGGCTTGGATTTGGGTTGTCTATGCCCTAAGTCACATGATCTACTATTTTCTTCATGTAGAAGGGATGAGATGTTGTTACCAGGTACAGTCATGGTGGAGGATTGTGGTTGACTATTTTATGCTGACAGGTTGGACATATTGAGAGCCTGATGCTCGAGTCATGGATGTGATCATGGTGTCATGGATTTTGGCATGACATGATTGGTTATACAGGTACATCCTTGATGTTCATTAACTTGGATTTTTGATTCAGTTATGGTGGTATATCTTCTTGGTTGAGGATCATAGTTATTTAGTTTCTTTTTGAGGAGCTCATGATGTGCACTTTGAGTTCTTTGATAGTTTGATGCCTTGGTTGATTCTCATGGTTAGAGGATGGGTTTTCATCATGATGTCATGGATAGCTTGGATACATGGTTTAGTGGGAGCTTGTGACAATGATGGGGTGACAATGCAGGATTAGTTCTTGATTTGGTTTGGATCTTCAAGTAGGAGATGGATTTTATGATGCCATAGGTGACTTGGTACCACGGTTCAGTGGGAGTTGTTGGCATTGATATATTTATTGAGTGTTTGCAGATGTTGGAGGTTTGTCTTAGATCCTATTGCTGCAGAAGCGTCTTTGACATTTGCATGGTGCACTTGTTATCTTCATGGTGTGTGAAGATGGTTAGATCTTGAGGACTCATGGAGTTCTTGGTTATCTTCATGGTATGTGGAGATGGTTCTTCTTGGTATGTGGAGATGGTTTTCTTCATAGTGTGTGGAGAAGGTTGCATCTTGAGGACTCACAGGGTTCTTGGAAAAGGTGTGATTTATGCTTTTATTTGGCATGTTATCTTTGGTATGAGGATGGTTTCATTATTATGTCATGGTATACTCTTGATACGCGTTTAGAGTTGTGACATGTTATGGTATGTTCATGTGGAGCATGTTATCTCTTTAGTTGAGATGGTTAGATCATGTTGTCATGTTTATGTTCCTGAGGCCATGGTTGGAACTTTGACATTGATCTTGGTTTAGTTTCGTAGTATTGAGTACACTGATCATAAGCTAGATACTTCATGATATTGCTATGTTGCATTTGGAGTTGGCATGGATTGATTGGTTACAGGTGCTCATGGATACTTAGAGACGGTGGTGACGCTGTTTTCTCTTGGATTAGAGAAGTATTTGTTGGGACGGTTGATAGTTTCAGTAGGAAGTCCGTGGGGCAGTCACCTGATATGGACTTGAGAGGAGATTGTTCTTAGATGAGTCTTGGCTGGAGACTTGGGTATCTTGATGAACATTCTCATTCCCCACTCTTGGTCTACTCGACGGTTTGCTACTTGAGAGGTATAGCCCATTATTTTTCTCAAGTGCATTATATTTATGCTTGTCTTTCATGGATATGGATCTTGAGCTATGGTACATGAGTTAGTTCTGGAGGTTTCATTTGAGAGATGGTTTTATATTGGGCATTTTCTTTGGATTAGGAATGGCTATTCCTTGGTTTAGGAATGGGTTTATTGAGTTTGATCTTCTTGTGAGAGGCTTACATCCATGATTAGTTATATGGTATGGTTTGGGTGTTTTTGAGGCTTCTTGTTGGGGTTTAATGGAGGAGATCATACTTGCACAGTTTACATCTAGAGGTGTGTGTAGAAGGACATGATACAGGTTGTGATTTGCATGGTTTCTCTAGTCTTGGTTATCTTCCTGGATGTTCAATTTTTCTTACATTGGATTTGAGATTGGTTGGAGATTGTGATCACTGGTTTGTGCTCATGTATGTCATGTGAGAGATGACATGGTTATTACTTTATCTCTTTCTTCTGTTGGTTGTGGAGAACTTGGAGACTATTGGAGACTTGTTATGAGAGTTGTTCTTGCAGGATATCAGTTTATGTATTGTGGATGTCCTTGAGACTACATGGATTCACTTCTTTGAGATGTTGTGAGTGGATTGGTTATAGATTTGACATTATCTTTTGCAGTGGGAGCTTCTTGGTATATATGTGGCAGGTATTGCTCTTGAAGCTTGTGATTGCAGGTTGCAGATTGGATATGTCAGTGATATGAGATTCACTTGTTATACCTTTTGAGGTATGGATAGTTGGATGGGTTTGGCACTTGCTGTGGGTGCTATTTTAGCTATGGATATTTTGACAACTACGGATACATGTGATTACCTTTGGATCAGGTTTTTTGTGCTTGGAATTTCAGTTGGTATAGGATTTTATGATCTTCTAATGCGACAGGTTGGGTGGTTTTTTCTCTTTGGATGGCTTCTATGTATGTCCAGTGGGAGTGGCATAATAGGAGGTGAGATCATTCATGTTTGAGATGCTGGATACTTTGATTTTGTCGTGGGTACCAGGATGGAGCACTTGGTGTATTTTGATCCATGATGGTGGATGTGCTAGGAGGGATTGTTCCCTTGTTCTTTATGTGGCTACAGATTGACCCTATGCAATGTATACAACAAGTGGGAGATTGTTGAGATAATGGGTGTTGCACACATTGCATAATATTGTTATTTTATTATTTTATTTTATTATGTAATGTTGTGCCTAGATGGACGTGCAACATGTAAAGATTCCCATGGAATATTCTTGATGAGTTGTATTGTAACATTGTAAAAATATTTTATGTAATTATTTAATTATTGGGGAAAAGAATTAAATGCCCAATATTAAATGTGGGGTCAGTGGGTTAGGTAGCACATGGTTTTAGCACATGGTTTATGTAATACCACTTAGTGGTTTTGTGGGACTTGCTACTATATAAACAGCCACAAGGGTAGTTGTTGTAGAGAAAGAGTAAGAGTGACAAGAAGGAAAAAAAAAAAAGGCAAGAGTCGAGCGGGACAAGGCTTGATAGGTTAGCCAAAGGAGCATTTGTGAAGGTTGGAAGCATGGCATGGGATGTGTGGATTCATGCTTGTTCACATAGTTTGCTCGGTTGTGGCTATGACCATGAAGGCTTCCATGGTTGTATGACAATGGTATTTTTGATGAATAATACATGGTGATGGATGCTTTTGAAAGCTGGGTTTTTTCCCTCAATGAGGGTTTCCCAGGGTATATCTTATGTCACATTTTATGGGTATGTTGTCTATTCTCTTGCATGTGAATTTTAATTCTATGTTTATTTCAGATCTATTATGGGTTATGTGGAAACGGTTATATTCTTTGTTGCCAAGTTTCCTTACAGTTGTAGTCTAGGAGTTAGTTATAATTTGTTGACAATACGGGAGTTTGTTCTCTTCTAAGTCATATTTTTTCTCTCACCTTGTTCGAGGACTTTCCACCTCGTGTGGATGTATGCTTAGTTGTCACACTTATCTCCTAGCGTCTTCTAGCTTGTTCTAGGAGATTCCTTGAGCTCTTTATATTTGAGCTCCCTCATTGTATTTCATGTCAACATATCTCATTCTTCTTATTGTAAATACAATTTCATTGTTTTGCATATTTTCTCTCTCATGTTCGTTTAGGATTTTTCTCTAGCTCCACACTCTTCTCTCCTTGGCTTCCCTTTGATAGGTTATTGCATGTAGGTGATCTTGGGTGTCTTCGAAGTTGGATTTCATCAACTCCAACATGGTATTAGAGCCTTCCTGCTGTTGCTTGATTGAAGGATTTTTGAAGCCATGATTTGAAGTCACAAACCCTAGTTTATTTGTGTATTTTTCTTCAAATCGGGGGTAAAGCAAATTTTCAGAGCACACTAGGCCCAAATGGACACTGCCATTGGATCCGAAAGGCCCTTTGTAGTCAGGATTCATATAAAACTTGTCATTTTTGGAGATAGAGCTCTGGGAGACAAATTTTGTTTTGGTTGTAGGCTACCGTACGAACATTTTCGGCAATTTTTTTTTTAAAAAAATAAATATTCTTTTGGGCGCACCGCCGTCGTGCCACCGCGGGGCCACCACTGCACCACTTAAGCATGGCCCGCAACAGCTGTAGTAAGCAACACCACCCCAAGCTCCACTGTGGCCCCACCACTGATCCACCGCTGCGCCTCCCCAGATCCTGCTGCCTTCGCCGCAGCGCCTCCCTAGATCCTGCTGCCTCTGCCGTAGCACCTCCCCAATATGTCACTCTCCCAGGTGTCTTCGGTCAGTGCCGCTCGCTTCGTCAGTGGTATAGTCAGCCACAGTTTCAGCCACTCGACAACGTGTGGGGGTGACACATGGCACAGGTGCCACGTGGACTCTGCCACTTCACCCTTCTTGCCACATGGCTTCTTTTTTGCTATGACTGGCCGTAGGCCGTTAAATTTTACCTCATGAAATGCTGACATTAGCATGACGTCAATGCTGCATCACCCTCTTGCACCACTCCAAGGTCCTTTTTGACCTACTTGCATTTTTTGGCCATAACTTGAGTATACAGAGGTATTTTTTCGATCTAAAAGAAGCGCTAGAAAGCTAGTTCCGAGACAGAGAAATTGGTGTAGGTATTTTTAGGTTTTGATGCAGTTTTGTTGCTTTTTTTTTAGTTGAAGTTTGAAGTTCTATTTTTGACTCCGGCATGCATATCTTTTGCATTCCATGTCAATTTTTTGAAAACTTTATATTTTTGGAAAGCTGGTTCTGTCATATTTTAAAAAATGTAGTCTTTTTTCTTAGATTTTGGCCCATGCTCTTTCTATCATATTTTTGGCATTTTTGCTCTATGGTGGATATCTTTGGTGTTTTAGGTTCGAGGATCATTTTCCTGCCATGGTTTCTTTTGTTTTAGGCTGTACTTTCTTTTGTGTCACCTTTTTCTTTGTTCTGATAATTGTAGACATTATTTGTAAGCACTTTTGTATATGCACTGAGATAAAGTGTCACTTGCATTTCGAGATCATGAACGTTGTTTTTGAGTCAGTTGTACTTGCACTATTTTTATAAAGCACCATGGGGGGATAGTTGTTTGCTATTTTAGGCCTTCTTCCTTTGTCAGGTGAGTGTCCCTTCCACGACATTAGCCCCATGCAATGTCGTTGTGATCGTGTCTTTATAAGTGTTTGTACCTCTTCCTCTCTCATTGTTCTTTGTTCGTCTGCAGGAGACTTTGGCCCACCTTCTCAGTTGCCTGTCATCTCACCCCGTTTGCATTAAGGGGGGTTTATGCTGTTGTTCTAATGCATCTTTGGTTCGATGGTTCGATAGTGTGAACTATGTATTCAATGGTTGATCCTATATACTAGGCGATTGCAGTGGCTGGCTAGCTATGCATTTCAGTGAGATGGATCATCTACCATATAGACATGCTCGATTTGTGCCTTCTTCTTCCATGGAGGTTCTTTAGATCAATAGTTTCTTCCTGATGGCAGATTTTGCAGCTTCTTCATGCTTTAGTGATGCTCTTCATGATCACTCCTTGTTCTTATTTTAGGGGACATTTTCCTAGTTGGAGGCTTCTTTAGTTCTTCACTAGGTTCTTACCTCTTTTTGGGCGAGGGGTTTTCCCATGTGGTTTTCTCTCTTTCCCCATTTTCAAAGGTTGCATTTTTTGCATTTGTACATGAGTACCTAACATGGCCTTATTGCTAGGACCCGTACTACATTTCTACATTTATTAGTTTTGTGAGCTTAAGGCATTTCCCTAAGTTGCACTTAAGGGGGAGTGTTAGAGTAAATAATTAATAATTAATTATTTATTCTATTTACTTAAGATTACTTAGGTAAATACATTTCATTTATTAGTTGTAGTCTAGGAGTTAGTTATAAGTTGTTGACAATATGGGAGTTTGTTCTCTCCTAAGTCATACTTATCCTCTCACCTTGTTCGAGGAATTTCCACCTCATGTGGATGTATGCTTAGTTGTCACACTTATCTCCTAGCATCTTCTAGCTTGTTCTAAGAGATTGCTTGAGCTCTTTATATTCGAGCTCCTTTATTGTATTTCACATCAACATCACATTTTGCATATTGTAAATACAATTTTTTTGTGTTTGCATACTTGTTCTCTCTCATGTCCATTTAGGGTTTTTTCCCTTGCTCCACGCTCTTCCTTGGCTTCCCTTTGATAGGTTATTTTCATGCAGGTGATCTTGGGCATCTTCGAAGTTGGATTTCATCAACTCCAACAACATGCATTTATACAATAAAGTTCTTCACAAGATTAGATATACATACAATACTTTCTCACTGCTATAATTTACGCTTGTTCTGATCATACATCAGATCTTGCATCACATAAGGCTCACATATCTTTTTAAGTTGTTTGTAAAATAGTTCAGACATCATACATATTCCACATCTAGCGCCCTTATATGCGAAAGATAAAATCTTTACTTATACTTCGCAAATTATAATTTTCTACTCAGTCAGCCTTCATGTCTTCACACACTTGATATAATATAAAACAACTTATGGATTGATATCCAAAAAGTTGGCTCATCATGACGTAGTAATTATTTTGTCACCAAAATAATTTTTTAAGTGGTACAACTCAATTCTCCGCTATGCTCTGTTCTGCTCTATCAAATGACTGTATAGGTATTTCAACTGTAACTTTACACCATACTGTTCATACACATCTGTGCACTTAAGAAAATCATCATGACATTTTCATAAAACTATCCTCAACTGCACATACACTAATTCAAAGTGTGTCATCTGTACACATCATATCTGTCTCTATGCTACTATAAACTATCTAACACTTAGACAATTTTCTAATGCTAAATGCATAAATGAAATGCTAAATATATGTTTCCATAAATGAAAACACTCAAGACATCTTATTGACCATATTGTCAACACCCCTTGCGGGTTCCTAGGATAATGCCCTAGATAGGATAAAGGGGTAACGCCTCTTGTAGGGTTTTGGGGTCAATGGCCCTAGGTGTGCTCCTTGCCACGATACAGGGCAGGGTTGTGATACATGACATGGTCACAAATTCATAATGGATGGTGAGATTGTAGCTTCTTGTGGGAGTATTGAGCTGTAAGGGATTATAAATTGTAATAAGGTTGTAATCACTAGATAATAAGAATATTGGACTCCCTTTTTGGTGGACATAGCCTAGGGATTGGGTGAACCGCGTTAAATCTTTGTGTCTTGTGTTTTTTTCTACGTGATTTATTATTTTTGTGATATTGGTTATATTTGCATGTAATTGTTATTTCTGTCTCATTAATCCTAACAAGTGGTATCTATGTGCTTAAAATGTGAGCACACTTCTATGAGTCATTATATCCAAGATTGCTCAAGAATGAAGTCTTGAATGGTGGCTCATAGCTCTCTATTCATGGAGTGCAAGGGTTTGTAGTGAAGGCCCTTAGTTTTGACCTAGTTTGTGCCTATGCAAGTACAACCATAAAATGAGAGATTCAAAGATCCAATATGCATGCAAATGGAGATGAAAGCTAATCTATATGATAATAATGCAAAACAATACAAGATCTAATCTATCAATGCAAGATCTAATCTATCAAAGCAAGATCTAAGCTAATATAAAAATGCATGGATGAGATATGATAATAGAAGCCATGGATGCATGAGAGAAGAAGACTAGAAGATAAAAGTTCTCCACAAAAAGTTTTAGTATTCAAACTCCTTCTTCAAAAATCACTCTCCAAACCTACAACATAACAATAGCATAGAGTGTGTGTATGTAAAATGAAGAGAAGGCTCTCCCTTATAAAGAAGATTAAACGGTCAAGATTAAGAGGCAAAAGGATTTAATCAAGGGTGGAGAAAGAATGATTTGTGTGAAATAAAGATCCACCAATGATAAAATATGAAAAGAATTAAATGGAATTCCACTTAGAAATATGTGCATTTAAGTATAAAGGAATTTTTAATTTTTAATTATTTTATTTCCTCTTTAAGTGGAGATTTTTAAAATTAAAATGGAGCAAGTTATTTTAATTAAATAGGAAATATTTAATTAAATTAAAAGAGGGGTTTTTATCTTAATTAATTAAATGTGGATGAATTATTTAATTAAAAGAGGGTTTTGTTTTAATTAAATGGGGACTTATTTTATTTAATTAAAAGGAAAATTTTCTTTTAATTAAATAAGAATTAGGATAAAATGATCAACCTTAAAAAATATTGAAATAATCGAATTTGATCAAGAAAATTGATTTGAATTGATTTAATAAAATATTGTAAACCATTGATTCAAGAAATTGATAAATTGAATAATGGGGGCCCATAGTCTAGGTGACCATTTTAGGGTGCATACATTTGACCCTCTTTGACTAATGTGTGGTTGACTCAGGAACACATGTAGTTAAAGAAAGAAATTGAAGTGTGAGGTCGATTCGGGATCACAAAACAATCCAGATGTGTGATCGATTTGGGAACACATCAAGAGAAAGAATACAAATAAATTTTGACTTGAAAAAGTCGAGGATAAAATTGATAAAATTGAATCAAGGATTGAAGTTTGATAAGTACTGCCCCCTTGTGATCAAAATCGAAATGAGATAGAGGAGAAACAAAAAATTGATAAAATTGATCAAATCGAACTAAAGATAAGGCTCTTTATGTAAGATGAAAGATATAAGAATCACAAAACCAAGGTAGATCATCAAGCATGAAATATTATGCCCTAAAGTTGAATTAGAAGAAAAGATGTGGGGTGAAAGTAAATGGAAGATAGAAATTTGGAAGAGATGGAAAGAAATGGAAAGAAGAAAGAGAATTTGCTAAAGAAAGAGAATGCTCCAAAATCAATCAACTGTTTACGATATAAATTTTTACTTGAGATCACAAAAGAAGATAAGGAAATGAAGATCAAAATGCAACCATAGTTGATTAAAAGTCCACAAGAAAGATGAAGGGAAAACCCTCTCAAACTCATAATGCAGCCTAAAAATGCAAACTAACATGAAGCCTAACAATGCAAGCTACATGAAAATGCAAAGGTGTACTTGCAATAGAGCAACTATAACATATGATTTTGTGTTCATCATTCATTAGAGAATGTAAAGGAAATTATTATCATCATCGGGCCATTATTAATAGACATTGGAAAATCACACAATTATCACTAGACACAAGTGCAACTACGGAGATATGAATGTGATTTATATCGGATTGGAATGTGGAAAGATTCTAACATAAGCATCAAAGACATAAAGGTCAATATGACTTTGATGTTAGCTTACCCAATTTAATGTAGAAAATAAAATATATGCCTCATGCCCCAAGTCCTCTAGCTAGCCATCCCAGAGAGACTTAGGAACAATGCCACTCAACAAAAATCAATAACAGTTAGCACACAAAGAAAAGATCATGACATAGCTCAAACATTATGTGTTTATGTTTAAAAATTTAAGTGTGTTAACTGATATTGAGTTCCGAGGATAAGGATCGAATGCTTGCAAATAGGTAATATTACATGAAAAAACTGGGTAAGACCAAACCAATAAGTGTTGAAAAACACTTGATGTCAGGGGTTGTATTGAAAAATACAATTGGGGTGGTGTTGAAAAACACTGTTTTTCAGGTGTCCTAAAGACTAACACATCCAAGAGACCAAAGCTAACACTGTTATGCCCTTAGACAAAGACCAATTCTAAACCAAGGCAACAAGGACAAGGCATGATGGAGAAAGGCTAAGTGTCGAGGATGTGTGCTAAGAAATAGGGGTGCAAAGGCCTTAAGTAGCACCCATTTCCAAGTTTTCACCACTTGGATTTTTTTTTAAGGACTTTTTATAATTTTTTTATAATTTTTGTTACCAAGGCACCTATTTCCAGGTTTTCACCAAGGCACTTTTTCTATTTTTTTAAATTTTTAAATTTTTTGATTTTTTTTTGCATTTAGAATATATAATTTTTTTTGGAGATACATCAAAGCGCCTATTACTAGGTTTCACTAAGATGATCATTTTTTTAAAGACATTTTCTAATTTTTAGAATTTTCACAATATATCATTTTTTTATAATTTTTTAGAATATATGATTTTTTTTTTTGTATTTTTTCAAGATCAATAATTATATACAAATAATATACAATGCCCCCAGACAAAAACAAGGACCAAATTCTCAAGCAAGATCATATCATGCAGTCCCAATGTCTAGCAAGGTGGAGGACAAGAATGATTAGCAAGCTGGTTGAAGAAATGAAAGACAAGAGAATGAAGGAGAATAAAGGGAAAAAATCCTCAAGGGAAAACTCCTCAACAATACCCAAGCTAGGGAAAAATTGTCATGTAAAGCACATTTGGACAAGAAATGAAAGGCCAACATAGGATAATTCACGAAAGCATAATGTAAAAGTGGGAAAGATGCAATCCAAAGGAGTAGACATGTTAAGAGGCTTCATAGCATCGTATTTTACTCTTTTTTATTAGATCAAGACCAAAGGGGTAAATAGGAAAAGGATAGTGAAAGACTAGAATGAATGGAGGAAAATAGCTATGAAGGCTAAACATGAAAGGAATGAAAACAAGATCATCATAAGATAGCCAAATGTTTGTGTATAGGTTAACATTCTCAAGATCAAAGAGAGAAGATGAAATGGATGAAAGATGTAGAAAAACTATGCATGATGCCTGATTGTTAGGTTTTCATCATAGTACTTATCCAAGGCACCGCAAGGGAGTGGTTTTCACCACAGGATGAATTTATTTCTCTTTACTTTTGCTACGAAGGTGCCTAATTACTAGGTTTTCACCAAGGCACATTTTCAAAATTTTCATTCTTTTCATTCTTTTTTTTTCAAAATTTTTAATTTTTTTGGAAGAAGTCAAGATTTTTAGATACAGCTCCTTGAAAGTTTAAACCATCACATGCAAAGGAGTTGAAATGATATGCTCAAAGATAGCTGATAGGAAAAGGAAGATGGAAGACAAAAATGGAGGCTATGGCTTTATGCAAAGCGACTAAGATTGGAAGATGGAAATGAAGGCAAGATCAACGTCAACACACACCTTGAAGGGTGGTGCGAAGGTGGAGTAAACATGAATGAAGGAAAATGTGAAGGAATATGGTGAGTGGATAGAAGAGGTTGCGATTTAGTCACATGAAATGGAAGAATGCTTTTGGAAGAAGATGAAGTGGAATTTTTTAGAAGCTTGAATGTCAACTTCAATTGTTATTAAACATTAGACTCTCTCAAGAGAGACTTTGGAATCCATATAGCCGTAGGCTTCTTTTCATTTTTTTTGATGATTTAGAGATAATATCTTCAATGATGGATTTCAGAACCCATACTTGTCTTATAATTTTTTTCTTAGATATCTCTTTTGACTTTATGCCCCCATGTTGATTAGAGGAGACATGGTGGTCGTCTTTTTTATATGGATTCTTGAATTGCTTCTTTTTTTGTATTGAACATTTAGGTTACTTCCAAAAGACTTGGGACTTGTGGAAGAAGAAGGATGATATGACTGGTTTAGGTGAGTGGGTGGATGAAAAGGATTCAAGGATATGCATCTATGTTGATCTTGAGGAAAGATAGGAGAGGGAGGGACGTAAGGACTCAAGATGGATGATAAATTAGGAGAGTTGGGAAGGGAAAGTGAAGGGACATAAGGACCCAAGATGGAAGGAAGACGTGAAGCATTTAGTATTGGTGGGGGAGGTCCAAGGATGGATGTGAAAGATGCAAAAGGGTAATCAATAAGTTCATCAACATCTATATGACAATCAAGGACATCAACATCTTTAGAGTGAGCATTAGGATTTTCAAGAGGATCATGAACATCTTGAATAGGAGCAACTTCTTTGATAGGAGTACTTGAAGCTTGAGAAGACTTAGGAAGAGTAGACAGTGGAAGGGAACATGGAGTGGTAGAACAAGAAGATGGAAGACTTTGATCTTGACAAGGATCTTTGGATAGCATAAGTGTAGAGTTTTTCTCTTGATTTTCAATAGGCTCAATTTTGGAAGTAACAACACTATTTTTAATAACCTTAATGAAAGTATCATCTTTGGGAGGCACAATTGTATTTAGGTCATTTTGATTGTGAATAAGCTCAACGGTGTAAGTAGTAGCTTGATCTTTCTTTAGAGAAGACTTAAGACATGGTGGAATGAATGAGGAAGGGCACAAAGGGTCAAAAGGACCATGGAATGGATCAGGGACATCGTGAAAATAATTGGATGAAATGGAGGGTTATTGATCTTGACATTTCTTTATATTCTTTCTTTATCATTTTTAGAGTCCTCTTGACATGAAGCCACTCTTAAGGAGAAGGAAGCGTGTTGGAATTGTATGTAAGACTTTGGAATAGATGATGAAGGACTAGCTAAAGTAGGCATTATAGCGTATGAAGGCTTAGGCTCTTTAGATTTAGCATTATCAAAAGTATTTGCGGCCAACTGAAGGTTAGCTTGAGTTTCTTTCAGAGGTAGCCTTTGAAAATAACTATAGGGAACGACATGAAAAACATTAGGATCTTTGTTGGATGAAGGATTGGTAGAAGATTTGAGAGACTTAGAATCTTTAGGGGATGTATGGATAGTGGAGGAAGTAGAAGATGGAAGGGGAGAATTAGAAGACAAAGGTTCAACATTAACATGATCTTGCTCAAGAGTGTAATCTTTATTTTTAGCTGGAGGGTTCTTAGAAGAGGAACTCTTATGGAATTGATGTTTTATTTCAATGCAAAAAAATGCTTTCTCTTCCTCAAAAAATGCAGATTTATCATTTAGGTATTGTTCACAAAATTTATCAATGTTGTTTTCAAAATTTGAGTCATATGGATTACCATCAATATCTATCCGTGACTTATCCCCTTTAAGCACAAGCATAGGACTAGGACTTTTAGGACTCGTAGTAATATAATAGTCATCGTCATCATAATCATTGTCTATAGGCATTATAGATAGGCATATTACAAGACTTTTCATGTTGTTCATTATGGTATGTCTCAATAAGAGGAATAAGACTCTTGGTAAAAGTAGAAGAAGAATGATATCATGAAGAAGAGGTAGGTGAAAACCTACATGAATGATATTTAGAAGAATCATGGTAAGACTTGGAATATGAAGAATGTGAATGATATTTAGAAGAATCATGATAAGACTTGAAAGATGAAGAATGTGAATGATATTTAGAAGAATCATGATAAGACTTGGAAGATGAAGAACTTGAATGATATTTAGAAGAATCATGATAAGACTTAGAAGATGAGAAATGTGAATGATATCTAGAAGAATCATGGTGAGACTTGGAAGATAAGGAATATTTGGAAGAAGGATATCGTGATATGATCTTGCATATGATCTTAGCAAGAACATCTAATTTATTCCCCTTTTCCATCATTTTTTTCACAAGATTAGCATCCATATATCTATTGGAGTAAGAACACTTTTCAAATTGAATAAGGAGGTCGAGTTCATCTGTGCTCAAACGAGGGTCCCTAACAAGATATTCAAGATCCATGGTTCTAGAAGAAGAAGAATCAAGCATGGAAGAAGATAAATGATGACTAGAAGAAGGTAGACTATATGATAATAGGAAGAAAATAATAAAAAAGACATGAAGAAGAGGAAGAATGGAAATGGGAGACTAGAAAGACATGGAAGATGAAGAAGAAAGAAGACCAAGAGTCATTTTGTGAAATTTGATACCATTTGAGTTCATTTGAATGTTGAGCAACATGTAATAACACTTGTAACCAACATGAAAGAAAAGGTACTAGTTGATAGGATAACCCTAAGAAATGTTGGTACCAAACTAGGATAGAAAAAATACTCACTTGTCCAAAAGAGAAATGATAAGATAAAATATTGCAATAGGCGTAAACCAACACTGCCACAGAGATGCCCACAACTTTGAGTGAATACCCTAGCACATATGGACTAGGAGGATGATTTACCCACATTTTAATAATTGAAATTGAATTTCGATGAAAGTGGATGGACAAGAGATTACTAAGACTCTCCAAACATAATATCAAAGAATCCAAGGTATATCTTTCTCAAAAAGGATGGTCTCTAACTCATGAACTCCAAAAAAGGTCACTTGTGAAATCAATGATTACTAGTTCAAGAGGTCAAAGCACAATAACCCAAGGCGCAAACAAGTTTCTAACAATGGGGTAAATAGTCAAATCTAAACCGGATCAACCTAGGGAGATTGGAAATAATAGGACAACAAAGCAGTTTGATCATAAAGTCTTGACTCAAGAACTTAGATTTTGTTCATTTTAAATGTCCAACTAGGTGTATCAATAGATTTTTAATCATGAACTAGGCACACAAGACAACAATAAGAGATTTCAAGAAAATGCCTTCAAACAATGAGCAAGGGACAAAGCAACCTTGCACATGAACAAGAATAGTGTTGCAGTATCAATCTAATCCTTAGAACCACTACTATGTATGTTCTCAAAATGTTTTCCAATGATGCACATAGTCCTAGAAAAGAAAATTGGCAGCACTATGGTTCTTAGTAATGTTCAACTCTGCAGCTTTTATAATCTAGAGTGGGCGAAACCCAATCCCAACGCACTAGAGTTTTGACATATTTCGACGATTTAGTCAATCAGAGATACCGAGGAGATTTGACAACCCAAAAAAAGACTACATTCGTAAGGATTTCCCCCACGAGGAAATTTATATAGTGGTTGCTACTACCACATAAAAAATAGCTATTAATGCTTGAGGTTTTGTCCACGTGGTTGAACTAATAAAGGGAATGTCCACTACGATTAACCCTCTCTAATCAATGAAGACTCACAAAGTTGTACCACATGGAGACTTGGTTTGGATTCAAGGGTTCTAAGTTTCTGATGTGCCCAAAGGAGAACAGAGCATACTCCTCTAGCCTCTTCACCTTACTCAAACATAGTAAACAAGATTCTTTGATGCACTAATTTGAAATCACCTCACTAACTTTTTGAAAAATCCAAAAATAAACACCACCAATTTCAAAAAAGAAAGTACTAATGGATGTTGAGGATAAACCAAAGTGGAATAGTGAGACAATGACAAATATCCTTCCCTACCTACAAGGGGATCCGTCGTCAAGAGGAGCTTCACATGTAAAGCAAGTGAATGAAGCTCAGTCTCTCAAGATCTCTCAAATAATGTTCATATAGCCTAATTACTATGTGAAACACAGATGCGTGAAAGAAAATCTAGATCCAATTTTAGAGCACCAAATGAAGTGTGAATCTATGAAAACATGTAAAAGCACTCAAGCCAAACACATGAGATGTTCATTTTAGTTCCAAATCCAAATATTATAGAGATCCAACAAAATACCTGACAATCCTTGCAACAAACCTTTTCTCTGTTGTACCTTTTGTTTACACTTGAACACTCGCTTGCAGTGAACAAAACAACAAGCAAAACAAGCAAAGACAAGATATGCAATATATATCCAACTTATGCAAAACTATGGTTAGATCTGAAAATCTAATTTTTAAGAGTAATAATAATCAGAAAATAACCCAAATGAAATCTCACATCATGCATTGATCCATTTTGAAAATTAAATGCAAGCTATTCATTAAATGCCCTTTTTTTAATAATGATTTTTGACCTAGTCATCAAGATTGGACCTATATGATATGAATTCGGATCCAAAACCCTAAATGCAAAAAATAGACCCCTATCAAAAATCAGAAAGCTTTCCAAAAATGTTAGAAATTTAAAAATATCTTTTCGTTTGTGTCCTAGGGAGCCATTTTGTCAAAATAGACTTTTTTTACAAATCAAATTATTGATCCTTAATATGATCTCTAAAATCAAAACATTAAGAACCAACCCTATTTAGAATTTAGAGAAATTTCTAAAAATACAATTTTTTCTAAAAATGGTGCTAATTTTTGCCCTAAAATGATTTTTCATGAAAAATCAAGAAAAAATTATAAAAGTTAGAAAATACCTCAGAAAAATCTAAAAATTTCACTAAAGTTTCTCCAATGTGTCGCCAACTTGAAAAAAAAATTCAAACAAAAAAACCAACTTGTTTGGGAGATATGGTCAAATCTTTAAGATCTAGGATTTTTCATCTCCAAACAAATCCGTACAAGGGGGTTAGATCTAAACATGTCCAAAACCAACAAGTAAAGGGGTTGTCCCATGGTGGGCACCAAAGAATGTGTGCTTAAAATGTGAGCACACTTCTACGAGTCATTATATCCAACAATACTCAAGAATGAGGTCTTGAATGTTGGCTCATAGCTCTCTATTCATGGAGTGCAAGGGTTTGTAATGAAGGCCCTTAGTTTTGACCTAGTTTGTGCCCATGCAAGTACACCATAAAATGAGAGATTCAAAGATCCAATATGCATGCAAATGGAGATGAAAGCTAATCTATATGATAATAATGCAAAACAATGCAAGATTTAATCTATCAATACAAGATCTAATCTATCAAATCAAGATCTAAGCTAGTATGAAAATGCATGGATGAGATATGATAATGGAAGCCATGGATGCATGAGAGAAGAAGACTAGAAGATAAAAGTTCTCCACAAAAAGTTTTAGTATTCAAACTCTTTCAAAAATTGCTCTCCGAACCTACAACATAACAATAGCATAGAGTGTGTGTATGTAAAATGAGGAGAGGGCTCTCCCTTATAAAGAAGCTTGGACGATCAAGATTAAGAGGCAAAAAGATTTAATCAAGGGTGGAGAAAGAATGATTCATATGAAACAAAGATCCACCAATGAGAAAATAGAAAAAGAATTAAATGGAATCCCACTTAGAAATATGTGCATTTAAGTGTAGAGGAATTTTTAATTTTTAATTATTTTATTTCCTCTTTAAGTGGGGATTTTTTAAATTAAAATGGAGCAAGTTCTTTTAATTAAATTAAAAGAAGGGTTTTTCTCTTAATTAATTAAATGTGGATGAATTATTTAATTAAAAGAGGGTTTTGTTTTAATTAAACACAGACTTATTTTATTTAATTAAAAGGGAGATTTTCATTTAATTAAATAAGAATTAGGATAAAATGATCAACCTTAGAAAATATTGAAATAATCAAATTTGATCAAGGAAATTGATTTGAATTGATTTAATAAAATATTGCAAACCATTGATTCAGGAAATTGATAAATTGAATAATGAGGGCCCATAGTCTAGGTGACCATTTTAGGGTGCATACAATATCAAAGCAAGGTTCTTTTCAGCTATTCTCTATAGGAAGGCCTCACAATTGAGTTGGAGTGATGTAATATGAATAAGTGTAAAGAAATGAGGATACCTATTGTTACAATTGAATTTCTATTTTCCTTGAGAGCAAAAGAAAATTTTCGAAAGAAACTTTAAATTGTTCAATCAATTAAACTGTTAATTTTTTTTAAGGAATCAGTCAAAGTTTGGTTACAATCTCGTTATATTAAATTAGTTATTCACCATGTCAACATATGAAAACTATGTTGCCTAAGTTTCACTGATTTCTAGTCTTTCAAATTTTTTTTTTGGTCATTCACAAATTTGAGGGTCTTTATGTGACTGAAGAGCCTCCGACTAATAAAATAGATGTATTGAAAGAAACTCATTTAAAAATAAATAAATTTGACAATCATATATTGAATAAAATAATAATATAATTAATAATAGTAATAATTTTTTATTATAATAAATTTTAAAATAAATATATTTAAAATAATTATACTTATTATTATTACCACCACCGTCACCACTATCACCATTATTATTATTTCTATTGCTATTAATATTAGTATTGACATTGGTATAGTTATTGTTATTATTATTATTATTTCACTCTTCAAAACTTAATCACTTATACATTGGTGCAAGAATGTAAAATTAACTTTGCTATTGAAAAACAACAATGAGAAACAATTTCAATAATTGAATGTTGTAAGACGTGATCACTCTTTTTAGGTTTATCATTTATTGTTATGGATCATCTTCAACCATTGCAAAAAAATGTTTTTAAAGTCTTCTAAAATTCAGATTGATGAATGAATAGCAGTGATAGTCTATGTCAGAATGTGCCCGCACATGTAGCGTTATGTATTTTTAATCCAAATAAATGGAATCAACTTCCTTTCCAAAAGAGAGGCGAATAAGATAGAGATATTTCATAAACGTGGTTGGCCCATAAATATGAGATACCACTACACCAAACCATGGCGAAGTGGGTCATAAGTTTGTAGGAAATTTTGGATGGTTGTGTAATAAATTTGCATCAATTCATGCAAAATGTTTTGATAATATTATAGTTAAATGAAACAATAATATTGTGGTAGGTGAATACAAAGATTTCTAAAAACTTACTTTTACATTTAAGAAAGGGTTTTGTAAGGAATATTATTGCATCATATAAGCGTATTTTCTTATCCTGATTTTGTTGTCCTATTTATTTTCCTTTTATATCTCTAAATTTAGTCTTACCAATAATATTGATTAATGACAATACAACCTTTGTGATTCAAATATATCTCCTAAGTATTTATCAATGTTGTTAGCTTTTAACATTAAATGAGAAGTAAATTCTAAGTTGGATTGTAGAACATAAGTTTAAACTAGCAAAATGGTATCAGTTTATCACATAGAACTAAGGACATGGAAGTGACCTTTAGATGCAAATTTAATTCAAATTATAGAGATATTTTAGCGCACACACACACACACACACACAAACACACACACACACATTAGTATTACATATGAAGCTCAATATTATGTAGCATTCTCTTTCACAATTGATTTCTTAGCTTTTAATTGGGGGCGGGGGGGGGGGGGGGGCGGGGGGGTGTGGATCAACACTTAAAACATTTCATCATATATCCATCTCATAACTTAACATGTAAATTGAAATAAGTAATCATGCATCACATCCAAATAAGTAATCATGCATCACATCCAAAACATAATTTAAATCAACACATAACACATAAGATTTTGGTTACCTAGAAACCCTCCAAGGAGAAGGTAAAACTGGGGTGGGGATGACACCCACAAATCTTCCCTACTACAGTTGTAAAGTGTGGCCTATTATAGCTACAAAATTTTGATCATAATCTATGATCTACCCTGTGAAAGGTCTGTCCTTCTAAAGGCTTACAAGACTATTAGGTCTCACCTTAATTAAAGGATTTAAACTCACAACTAAGTAAGCACTATGTTAGGAGATTTACAAAAGCCCGTTAGGACTACTCTATTAAGAGATTTACTTTGTATCACATGTTAGAATGATTCAACACCTGATCCTTCAGTTAGCACCTTGCTGCTTGATGTTAGACCCCCTCTTTACTAGTTATCTCTTGATCCTCCTTATTAGATCTATCTTCTCTATCCTTTCACTATCTATCTTTGTTCTTCTCAAACTGATTCTACATTATAGTTCCATAACTTAGCCATCATTTCCACCTTGAAATTCTCTCTATGCTCTTAGCATTCCTCTCCTTGCACATGTGATGCTTCTCTTCATAGCTTCTTCGCATAAATACTCCTCCTTAGGGTTCACCTCTTTTTGTAGGCATTATGGAGATGGGCTAGGTTAAAATCAATGACTGTGGTTGATCTTTATTTCCTCCTAACTCTTCCCTTTATTTGATTGGCTGCATGTATTTATATAGGGATTCATAATATGTCTGGATTCTTATTTCTTAATATCAAAAATTCATGTTCATGTCGGCCAAAAATGGTTCACATAGAAGTTTGTGCCACAACAAACATCTATGTCAAAGACTGGCAACTCGACATCAATAGACTCTAATGCTCAACCCTCACTATGCTCTATATACTGATACTCGACTTCTAAATGGCTCGACACTTACTCTTGCTTGGCACTTGAATCACTCGAAACACACAGTTTGCTTGACTCCTTCTATTTGCTTGACACCTAAGTGACTTGACACAAACCAACTACTCGACACATACTAGTGCTCGGCACTAACTCTCATATTAATCAGCATCTATTATCTGGAGGCTTATGCTCGACATACATTATGCACTTAGCTTGCACTGTTCTTTGCTAGATAATGACTAAGTGTTTTGTCACTACTTTGTCAAAACCACAATGAGATTAACATTAATATCTCAATTACCACTCCAATAACTATTATTGATTGAAATATATTGATTTGTACCTATACATCACATTAGATTACCCTAAGTGTAACTTAGAGGTTCAAATTTATCTTACTTCATAATTTGGAAGAACACTTGTCTTCTTTTGTGTGATCTATATTCCCTCGAATTTCTCATTACTACTAAGAAAGTTGGTTGGGGATCAAGATTGGTTGAGCATATTTTAATTTTTTGACTGTAGTTAAATTTATGTAAGGTGTATGATGGTTAAAGCTATAAAGTTGTATTAGAACATATATAGAATTGTGTCACAAAATCTTTGATTTTTATGTTGAACTATAAATTATCTTTTTTTAAGTACATGTTGGTACCCATATAGACCCTAGTAATAAAATTTTTCAGTTTAGGGTCTTGAACCTCTTTGAACTAAGTTTGAGGTGGTTCAAAGTAGTTCAATTTTCTCAAGCAGGTTCAAATGAGTTCGATGGTTCAAAGTACATAGTTTGAGTTTAAAGTTCATTGGTCCAATGTATAGGTTTAGAGATCCAGAGCTTGGTTCGATGATCAAGTGTTGTTTAGTGTGGAGCTTGATCAGTCCCCAAGTGGGAGATTGTTAGATTATGGTGACTGATCAGGAAAGTACTGTACATACTTCATAATTAGTGGGGTTGAAATTTTTTTTTTGGTACGATTCGCCATTCATAGAAATCTTTTTGGTACTATTCACCATTCGTAGATTCGCCACTAAAGTTATGGCCGACATGTTGTAACCCTAAAAGAACATAAAATACTTGTATAAAAGGGTTTAGGGTTAGGTATTTTCATTATGTTATGATGCAAAATTGGTTCTTGCAGCGGTATTGAGCTGTAAGGGATTACGGATTGTAATCAAGTTGTAATCATTGAATTGTAATAAGATCGGACTTGCTGTTTGGTGGACGTAGCCCAGGGATTGGGTGAACCATGTTAAATCTTGGTGCCTTGTGTTTATTTCTGTGTGATCTATTATTTTCTATTATTAGTTATATTTGCATGTAGTTTTCATTTCTGTCCCTGGTTTATCCTAACAAGTGGTATCAGAGTGAGGTTGTCTTTCAGTTATCCTCTACAAGGAAGTCTCACGGTTAAGTGGGAGTCTCACGGTTGAGTGGGAGGGATGGAAGATGAGGGTAAGCTGAGGGTTGACAGGTTTAATGGGCAGAACTTCGAGTTATGGAAGATGCAAATGGAAGACTATCTATATCAGAAGGATTTATGGAAGTTGTTGGAAGGCAAAGCCAAGAATCAGGGAACTATGTCAGAGGCTGAATGGGATCTTTTGGACAAAAAGGCACTCGGAAGCATTCGATTATACTTGGCACCATCGGTGGCATTTAATATTACAAAAGCAAAGATGACAGAAGATTTGATGAAAACCCTAGCGACATTGTATGAAAAGCCCTCCGCTTCAAACAAGGTATTTCTCATGAAGCGTTTATTTAATATGAAAATGGCAGAAGGTGGATCTATTGCAGATCATTTAAATGAGTTTAATACTATTACTAGTTAGTTATCTTCTGTGGGTATCAATTTTGATGAAGAAATCAGGGCTCTCTTGATTTTGTGTTCTTTGCCTAAAAGCTGGAATGGCTTGGTAATGACGGTGAGTAATTCTGTTCCTGGATCTAGTACCTTAAAATATGATGATGTGATTGGTGTTGTTTTGAGTGAGGAAACTCATAGGAAATCCTCAGGTGGATCTACATCAGGAAGTGCTTTGAATTCACAAAGTAGGGGAACAACAACTGAGAGAGGAAGTAACTCTGGAAATCGTGGGAAATAAAGAAGAAAGTCAAAGGGGAAGAGGTCTCAATCGAGAGGACCAAACGACTGTTGGTACTGTGGGAAACCAGGGCACAAAAAGACAGATTACTGGAATTGAAAGAAAAATGAAGGAGATAAATCAGATGGAGACAAGAGGCAAATGTGGTAAGTAACAAATCCGAAGAGGATGCTTTGCTTTTTTCTTTAGAAAGTGTTGATGATTCATGGGTTTTAGATTCTGGTGCTTCATTTCAAGCTACACCTCATAGAGGTTATTTCATTGATTATGGCCAAGGGGATTTTGGGCTTGTTTATTTGGGGGATAATGAACCCTGTCAGATTGTTGGAAAGGAAAAAATTAAGATTAAGTTGCAGAATGAGAATCATTGGCTACTACATGAGGTAAGACATGTTCCAAGGCTGAGTAGGAATTTAATTTCAACGGGGCAACTCGGTGACGAGGGTTGTGTAGTTACTTTTAATGATAAAAATTGAAAGGTTTCAAAAGGTTCCCTTGTAGTAGAAAAAGGTGTGAAAGTAGGCACCTTATATCTTTGTACAAGTCATATTGTTCCTTCTACTTTGATTGTTTCAGAGAAAAATGAATGTTCAGGAACAATTGCTGCAGTTGAGGAGGGAGAACAAATAGTTGCTGTAGATTCTGATACAACGCTGTGGCACAATAGACTTGGGCACATGAATGAGAAAGGTATGAAAGTACTTCATTCAAAGAAAGTTTTACCAGGTTTGAAATGTGTTAATATGGATTTCTGTGAAAGTTGTGTGTATGGAAAACAAAAGAGAGTGAGTTTTGTAAAGACTGGGAAGGAAAACAAAAAGGAAAAATTAGAGCTTGTGCATACAGATGTATGGGGACCAGCTCATGTGTCTTCCCTTGGTGGCTCTCATTATTATGTTACATTTATTGATGACGCAACTAGAAATGTATGAGTTTATTTCCTTAGACAAAAATCTGATGTATTTCAAACTTTTAAGAAATGGAAATGCTTGGTTGAAAATGAGACTGGTAAGAAATTAAAATGTCTTAGATCTAATAATGGTGGTGAGTATTGCAGTCATGAATTTGAAGATTATTGCTCCACTAATGGTGTTCGTAGACAGAAAACTGTTCCAAGGACTCCACAAGAAAATGGAGTGGCTAAACTTATCAACAGGACTATAATGGAGCGTGCAAGGAGCATGAGGTTACATGCTGGGTTGCCCTTACACATGTGGGCAAAAGCTGTCAATACTACAGTATATTTGATTAATAGAGGTCCCTCTACTCCTTTGGGCTGTGGTATTCCAGAGGAAGCATGGACTGGTAAGAAGGTGTGTTATTCTTTTCTCAAGACCTTCGGTTGTGAAGCTTTTGCTCATATAGACTCTGAAAATAGAACCAAGCTAGAAGCTAAATCAAAGAAATGTGTCTTTGTTGGATATGACATTAATGAATTTGGTTATAGGCTTTGGAATTTTGAAAATCTTAAAATTGTTACAAGTCGGGATGTCATATTCAATGAAAAAGTGTTGTACAAAGATCTGTTGCAGCAACATGAGAAGAAAGAAAATGATTATGTAGTGCTGGATGATACTCCAAAAGCTGATGTTCCAGCTATTCCTCATGATGTGCAACAACCGCAACAAAAAATACCACACACACCAGTGAATGTTAGACAGTCAACGAGGCAAATTAGACCTCCACAAAGGTTTTCTCCCTCTTTGTATTCTATTTTACTTACTGATGCTGGTGAACCTGAAAGTTATGATGAAGTTGTGCAGGTGGATACTAAGATTCAGTGGGAGTCTGCAATGAAAGATGAAATGGATTCTTTGCTGAAAAATAAGACATGGGATTTGTGCAAGTTACCTGCAGGTAAAAAGGCTTTACAGAATAAGTGGGTTTACAGGTTGAAAGAAGAGGAAGAAGGTAAGAAAAGATTTAAGGCCAGGTTAGTTGTAAAAGGATTTGCACAGAAAAAGAGAATTGATTTTGATGAGATATTTTCTCCTGTTGTTAAAATGACTTCTATCCGTACTGTTTTAAGTCTTGTGGCTACTAAAGATTTGCATTTAGAGCAGCTGGATGTTACAACAACCTTTCTTCATGGTGATTTGGATGAAGAAATATATATATGGCTCAGCCACAGGGTTTTGAGGTCAAAGGTAAGGAGAACTTAGTGTGCAAATTGAAGAAAAGTTTATATGGCTTGAAGCAAGCACCTCGGCAATGGTATCTGAAATTTGACAGTTTTATGCATGAGGATGGATATAACAGGTGTCATTCAGATTACTGTGTTTATTTTAAGAGGTTGGATGATGATAGCTACATTATTTTATGTTTATATGTTGATGATATACTTGTAGCTGGGTCTAACATAGATCATATTAAGGGGCTAAAACACCAGTTAGCACATGCATTTTCTATGAATGATTTGGGGGTAGCAAAAAAAATCCTTGGTATGAAGATTTGTAGAGATAGGAAGAACAAAACATTGACACTATCTCAAGCTGATTATGTTGAGAAGGTGTTGCAACGTTTCTCTATGGAGAATGCTAAAGCTGTTAGCACACCTTTACCTGGTCATTTGAAATTGACTAAGGAGATGTGTCCCAAGACACAGGAAGAGGAGGATTAGATGTCCAAGGTACCCTATGCTTTAGCTATAGGAAGTTTGATGTTTGCTATGGTATGCACTAGGCCAGATATTGTACATGCAGTGGGAGTCGTTAGCAGGTATATGAGTCATCCAGGATTTGAGCATTGGAATGCTGTCAAGTGGATTCTCAAATATTTGAGAGGAACATCCAATAAGTGTTTACACTTTGGGGGCTCTACTACTGATTTACAAGGCTATGTTGACTCAGATTTGGCTAGGGATATTGATACCAGGCGGAGTACTACAGGTTATGTCTTTACTGTTGGCGGGGCAGCCGTGAGCTGGGTTTCTAGGTTACAGAAGATTAATGCTCTATCCACTATAGAGGCAAAGTATGTTGCTGCTACAGAGGCAGCCAAGGTGATGATATGGCTTCAGTTCTTCTTGAAAGAATTGGGACATCCTCAGAAGGATAATTATTTGTTCACAGATAGTCAGAGTGCCATTCATCTTGCTAAGAATTCAGTTTTGCATTTTAAGACCAAACACATATGTAGTTGCGATACCATTTCATTCGGTCAGTTTTGGAGGATGGACAGTTAAAGTTGGAGAAGATACATACAAATGATAATCCAACAGATATGTTGACAAAGGTTGTAACAAGGGAGAAGCTGAACTCCTCTTCAGCTTCGGTTGGTCTTTTCGACTGAACATGAATAAAAGAACAACAGAGTCCAGGGTGGTTTGATCCAGTGGGACCCCCATGCGGTAGTGGTATTGCTATAGGACCAGTCTCCAAGTGGGAGATTGTTGTTTAGTGTGGAGCCTGATCAGTCCCCAAGTGGGAGATTGTTAGATTATGGTGACTGATTAGGAAAGTACTGTACATACTTCATAATTAGTGGGGTTCAAAATTTTTTTTTGGTACGATTCACCATTCGTAGAAATTTTTTTGGTACTATTTTTCATTTGTAGATTCGCCACTAAAGTTATGGCTGACATATGGCCGACATGTTGTAACCCTAAAACAACATAAAATATTGTATAAAAGGGTTTAGGGTTAGGTATTTTCGTTATGTTATGATGCAAAATTGGTTCTTGCGGCGGTATTGAGCTGTAAGGGATTACGGATTGTAATCAGGTTGTAATCACTGGATTGTAATAAGATTGGACTTGTTGTTTGGTGGACGTAGCCTAGGGATTGGGTGAACCATGTTAAATCTTGGTGCCTTGTGTTTATTTCTGTGTGATCTATTATTTTCTGTTATTGGTTATATTTGCATGTAGTTTTCATTTCTGTCCGTGGTTTATCCTAACATCAAGTTTATTGATTCAGTGAGCATGATGTAGTTCACCTAGTTCACATATTGATTCGTAGGTTCACAGATTAAAGGAAAGAACCCTAGTGGACTCTTGAGTATTCACACATGTCGACTATGATCAAGAGATCATAAATGGGGACTGATTTCGGATCATTTGACAATATCCCACTGAAGTCCAATTCATAATAGATGGTTATGCAAAGATCATAACAAGCCCGACCACTGCAACATAATGGTTTGAAAAAGTTTTCAAAGATTTATATTTATATAATATCAAATATGAAATATTTGGTTCCTAAGTCCCAATGAGGTTTTTTGTGGTTTGAGTATTATGACACGAGAAAATGTTCGGCTTAATTTTGGAAATTATTTGTCAAATTGTTGATTCATGCAATGATTATCATTATCTTTGTGGTGCATCATCGACTTCCTACATTTCTCCGCTAAGGCGAGGTGAAAAGTTTGAGTTCAAATGGGAATCCCAAAATGTCACCAGCTATAACCTTCGAAGATGAAGTCTTCGAGCTAGAGAAAGACAATGTTAAAAGTCGTGATAGTAGATAAGACCTGGCAGATGCAGATTTGATACTTGGCACAAAGGCTTCTTGAGTCAAAGATAATAATGATGACCCCATTATATATACCCAAGTTGGTTTAGTGGTGGAGAGCTTGTACTCTTGAAAGAGAGGTCACAAGTTCAAATCCCACTGGGGGGTAGGGTATGTACGCCTCGTTTGTAGCGCCAAGCGCCTCTCAAAAAAGAGTACGAGGTAGTCCCATATCATTGTCACCATATGTAAACTCAAAAACAATGGCATAGTGTCGTGGACTATAAAACCCACTTACTTTTTTTTTTAATATATGTCATATTTGGTGGGGGCCTCAATCCATGTCTTTTAAGAATTATTGTTCCCTAATCTCGACAGAAAAGAACGGAGCTTGAACATGGTAATGACAGGTGACTACAAACTGTTTGACAGAATGTTAGGCTCAGCAAGAATAGAGATGTAGATGCAAAGTAGTGTTAGAAGGCGACACTATATGCACGATATGCATAACAAAGTAAAAGCTCGAGCTCAAACATGACACCTTGAATGTGGGTGGGTTCGGTGAAGAAGGTGTTGTGAAAGATTTCAAATACTTCTTCCACACCGATGGAAGACTCGAAGTGAGGACACGAGGGAATGAATGCCCATAAACTAGTCAAAGAATTCCTGGACTCAACAACAGTAATTCAGGTTTAGTTACAACAAGAGACTCCTTCCAAAAACCGTGCTCCAACTTTAGAGCAGAGAGACACATACCATTTGCTAGAATTCTAATTCATGCATGATGAATATCGAATTGTTAGTGGGTGCCCATTAAGGATGAACATAAATGCTCCTTTGGAATACCAATGTTGTCACGGTTCTATTTCCCATATGAAATGCTCACTATTGGGTATTGAGAATAATTAGAAGTTGTCATTGTCTATGCATTGAGACACATTAAAGAGTGTGAAAGTGATCAGAATGCACTCGCTTTTCTAATTGTTAGGATAAACCACAGACAGAAATAAAAACTACATGCAAATATAACCAATAACAAAAATAATAGAACACACAGAAATGAACACAAGGCACCAAGATTTAACGTGGTTCACCCAATCCCTGGGCTACGTCCACCAAACATCAAGTCCGATCTTATTACAATCCAGTGATTACAACATGATTACAATCCGTAATCCCTTACAGCTCAATACTGCCGCAAGAACCAATTTCGTATCACCACACATAAAAAATACCCAACCCTAAGCCCTTTTTATACAAGTATTAAATCGCTTTAGGGTTATAACATGTCGGCCATATGTTGGCCATAATATGTCGGCTACCATGTCGGCTACCATGTCGGCTACTTCCAAAATTTTTTTTTTCGGGGCGATGCCCCGAACCCCACTATTTATGAAGTATGTACAGTACTTTCCTGATCAGTCACCACAATCTAACAATCTCCCACTTGGGGACTGATCAGGCTCCACACTAAACAACAATCTCCCACTTGGAGACTGATCCTGTAGCAATACAACTACCGCATGGGGCTCCCACTAGATCAAACCACCCTGGACGCTGCTGTTCTTTTATTCACATTTAGTCTAAAAGACCAACTGAAGCTGAAGAGGAGTTCAGCTTCTCCCTTGTGACAACCTTTGTCAACATATCTGCTGGATTTTCATTGGTATGTATCTTCTCCAGCTTTAACTGTCCATCCTCCAAAACTGACCGAATGAAATGGTACCGCAACTGTATGTGTTTGGTCTTAGAATGCAGAGCTGAATTCTTAGCAAGATGAATGGCACTCTGACTATCTATGAACAAATAATTATCCTTCTGAGGATGTCCCAATTCTTCCAAGAAGAACTGAAGCCATATCATCTCTTTGGCTGCCTCTGTAGCAGCAACATACTCTGCCTCTGTAGTGGAGAGAGCATTAATCTTCTGTAGCCTAGAAACCCAGCTCACGGTTTCCCCACCAACAGTAAAGACATAACCTGTAGTACTCCGCCTGGTATCAATATCCCCAGCCAAATCTAAGTCAACATAGCCCTGTAAATCAGTAGTAGAGCCCCCAAAGTGTAAACACTTATTGGATGTTCCTCTCAAATATCTGAGAATCCACTTGACAGCATTCCAATGCTCAAAACCTGGATGACTCATATACCTGCTAACGACTCCCACTGCATGTGCAATATCTGGCCTAGTACATACCATAGCATACATCAAACTTCCTACAGCTGAAGCATAGGGTACCTTGGACATCTTATCCTCCTCTTCCTGTGTCTTGGGACACATCTCCTTAGTCAATTTCAAATGACTAGGTAAAGGTGTGCTGACAGCTTTAGCATTCTCCATAGAGAAACGTTGCAACACCTTCTCAACATAATCAGCTTGAGATAGCGTCAATGTTCTATTCTTCCTATCTCTGCAAATCTTCATACAAAGGATTTGTTTTGCTACCCCCAAATCCTTCATAGCAAATGCATGTGCTAACTGGCATTTTAGCCCCTTAATATGATGCATGTTAGACCCAGCTATAAGCATATCATCAACATATAAACATAAAATAATGTAGCTATCATCATCCAACCTCTTAAAATAAACACAGTAATTTGAATGACACCTGTTATATCCATGCTCATGCATAAAACTGTCAAATTTCAGATACCATTGCCGAGGTGCTTGCTTCAGGCCATATAAACTTTTCTTCAATTTGCACACTAAGTTCTCCTTACCTTTGGCCTCAAAACCCTGTGGCTGAGCCATATATATTTCTTCATCCAAATCACCATGAAGAAAGGCTGTTTTAACATCCATCTGCTCTAAATGCAAATCTTCAGTAGCCACAAGACTTAAAACAGTACGAATAGAAGTCATTTTAACAACAGGAGAAAATATCTCATCAAAATCAATTCCCTTTTTCTGTGCAAATCCTTTTACAACTAACCTAGCCTTAAATCTTTTCTTACCTCCTTCCTCTTCTTTCAACCTGTAAACCCATTTATTCTGTAAAGCCTTTTTACCTGCAGGCAACTTGCACAAATCTCATGTCTTATTTTTCAGCAAAGAGTCCATTTCATCTTTCATTGCAGACTCCCACTGAATTTTAGTATCCACCTGCACAGCTTCATCATAACTTTCAGGTTCACCAGCATCAGTAAGTAAAATAGAATACAAAGAGGGAGAAAACCTTTGTGGAGGTCTAATTGGCCTTGTTGACCGTCTAACATTCACTGGTGTGTGTGGCATTTGTTGTTGCAGTTGTTGCACATCATGAGGAATGGCTAGAATATCAGCTTTTGGAGTATCATCCAGCACTACATAATCATCTTCTTTCTTCTCATGTTGCTGCAACAGATCTTTGTACAACACTTTTTCATTGAATATGACATCCCGACTTCTTATAATTTTATGATTTTCAAAATCCCAAAGCCTATAGCCAAATTCATTAATGCCATATCCAACAAAGACACATTTCTTTGATTTCGCTTCTAGCTTGGTTCTATTTTCAGAGTCTATATGAGCAAAAGCTTCACAACCGAAGGTCTTGAGAAAAGAATAACTCACCTTCTTACCAGTCCATGCTTCTTCTGGAATACCACAGCCCAAAGGAGTAGAGGGACCTCTATTAATCAAATATACTACAGTATTGACAGCCTCCGCTCACATGTGTAAGGGCAACCCAACATGCAACCTCATGCTCCTTGCGCGCTCCATTATAGTCCTGTTCATGCGTTCAGCCACTCCATTTTCCTGTGGAGTCCTTAGAACAGTTTTTTGTCTACGAATACCATTAGTGGAGCAATAATCTTCAAATTCATGACTGCAATACTCACCACCATTATCAGATTTGAGACATTTTAATTTCTTACCAGTCTCATTTTCAACCAAGCATTTCCATTTCTTAAAAGTTTGAAATACATCAGATTTCTGTCTAAGGAAATAAACCCATAATTTTCTAGTTGCGTCATCAATAAATGTAACATAATAATGAGAGCCACCAAGGGAAGATACCTGAGCCGGTCCCCATACATCTGTATCCACAAGCTCTAATTTCTCCTTTTTGTTTTCCTTCCCTGTCTTTACAAAACTCACTCTCTTTTGTTTTCCATACACACAACTTTCACAGAAATCCATATTCACACATTTTAGACCTGGTAAAACTTTCCTTGAATGAAGTACTTTCATACCTTTCTCACTCATGTGCCCAAGTCTATTGTGCCACAACGCTGTATCAGAATCTACAGCAGCTATTTGTTCTCCCTGCTCAACTACAGTAATTGTTCCTGAATATTCATTTTTCTCTGAAACAATCAAAGTAGAAGGAACAATATGACCTGTACAAAGATATAAGGTGCCTACTTTCACACCTTTTGCTACTACAAGGGAACCTTTTGAAACCTTCCAATTTTTATCATTAAAAGTAATTACACAACCCTCATCACCGAGTTGCCCTGCTGAAATTAAATTCCTACTCAGCTTTGGAACATGTCTTACCTCATGTAGTAGCCAATGATTCCCATTCTGCAACTTAATCTTAATTTTTCCCTTTCCAACAATCTGACAGGGTTCATTATCCCCCAAATAAACAAGCCCAAAATCCCCTTGGACATAATCAATGAAATAACCTCTATGAGGTGTAGCATGAAAAGAAGCACCAGAATCTAAAACTCATGAATCATCAACACTCTCTAAAGACAGAAGTAAAGCATCCTCTTCGGATTTATTACTTACCACATTTGCCTCTTTGTCTCCATCTGATTTATCTCCTTCATTTTTCTTTCGAGTCCAGCAATCTTTCTTTTTGTGCCCTGGTTTCCCACAGTACCAGCAATCATTTGGTCCTCTCAATTGAGACCTCCTCCCCTTTGACTTTCCTCTTGATTTCCCACGATTTCCAGAGTTACTTCCTCTTTCAGTCATTCTGCCCTTGCTTTGTGCATTTAAAGCACTTCCTGATGTAGATCCACCTGAGAATTTTCTATGAGTTTCCTCACTTAAAATAACACCGATCACATCATCATATTTTAGGGTACTTGATCCAGGAACAAAATTACTCACCGCCATTACCAAGCCATTCCAGCTTTCAGGCAAAGAACACAAAATCAAGAGAGCCCTAATTTCTTCATCAAAATTGATACCCACAGAAGATAATTGACTAGTAATAGTATTAAACTCATTTAAATGATCTGCAACAGATCCACCTTCTGCCATTTTCATATTAAATAAATGCTTCATGAGAAATACCTTATTTGAAGCGGAGGGCTTTTCATACAGTGTCGCTAGGGTTTTCATCAAATCTTCTGTCGTCTTTGCTTTTGTAATATTAAATGCCACCGATGGTGCCAAGCATAACCGAATGCTTCCGAGTGCCTTTCTGTCCAAAAAATCCCATTCAGCCTCTGACATAGTTCCCTAATTCTTGGCTTTTCCTTCCAACGGCTTCCACAAATCCTTCTGATATAAATAGTCTTCCATTTGCATCTTCCATAACTGAAAGTTCTGCCCATTAAACCTATCAACCCTCAGCTTACCATCATCTGCCATTGCTCCCACTCAACCGTGAGACTCCCACTTAACCGTGAGACTTTCCTGTAGAGGCTAACTGAGAAACAACTAGGCTCTGATACCACTTGTTAGGATAAACCACGGACAGAAATAAAAACTACATGCAAATATAACCAATAACAAAAATAATAGAACACACAGAAATGAACACAAGGCACCAAGATTTAACGTGGTTCACCCAATCCCTGGGCTACGTCCACCAAACAGCAAGTCCGATCTTATTACAATCCAGTGATTACAACCTGATTACAATCCGTAATCCCTTACAGCTCAATACTGCCGCAAGAACCAATTTCGTATCACCACACATAAAAAATACCCAACCCTAAGCCCTTTTTATACAAGTATTAAACCGCTTTAGGGTTATAACATGTCGGCCATAATATGTCGGCTACCATGTCGGCTACTTCCAAATTTTTTTTTTTTTGAGGCGATGCCTCGAACCCCACTATTTATGAAGTATGTATAGTACTTTCCTGATCAGTCACCACAATCTAACAATCTCCCACTTGGGGACTGATCAGGCTCCACACTAAACAACACTAATAAGAGGTAGAACCTTGCCTCACTCTCAGTTAATGGATTGCCACTATGAAATGAGAAGATAAAGTTCTTTGTGTCAACTCTAGTCAAGAGTCAAAATTGTTTACTTCAAATTCATTACATGCGAAAAACCATATTTATTATGATTTCAAGATAAATATCATTTTTTTGGCAAAGCACAATTATCAAGGACCCTGTACATGATCAAGGCATGGATCCGTGATGCTCTTCTTTCTTGATGCGAGGAAAGTGAATTAATGCCTCTGCAATGCCTTTTAATCATATGCAAGGAGTGAAACTTCATCAGATAGAACCAAGCCAATGATTTGATAAAAATGTCATAGAGT
This sequence comes from Cupressus sempervirens, assembly GCA_028749045.1. Taxonomy (NCBI): domain Eukaryota; kingdom Viridiplantae; phylum Streptophyta; class Pinopsida; order Cupressales; family Cupressaceae; genus Cupressus; species Cupressus sempervirens. The sequence goes on along the minus strand of CM053788.1, from coordinate 75,832,030 downwards.
GACATATGCGGATTTCTAGAAGGTAAACAACTAATTCCTTCCTACATGATTTTCGCATAGGATGAAGACTGCAACACATAAATCATGGGTATGGAGAAAGACATAGAAGTGCTTGACAAAATGATAGTGATATGTCTAATGTTTCTCCTTGACAGATTGAGATAACCATACATTACGATGTCAGTTATCAACAATGACATGTGTCGCCTAAGATGGAAATGGTTATAGCCACTACTCTTCATGGAACATTAAGAGAATTGAAGAATCGTGCCATTAAAAAGGAACAAGATTAAAAAAGATTAAAAAAGGTTGGCGGGGAGATGAAATGAAATTTCATCGACAGGTAGTTAAAGATTATGACTCCAAGATACAATTATTATGGTAACCAAATGGTTATGGGGGATGACCAATTATTAAATAGATGACAAAACAACAGTACGGGGGTTCCAACTTTATCTTTTGTGGGGGCAGACTTTGGGCTGTCAGGAGAGCACCAGAAAGAAATAACAGAGAGACAAGGGAATTGTATTTTTCTATAGACTTTGAGCTACAAGAGGGGAGATGCTTTTTTGAATAGTAATTTTTTTGTGTCAGGTAAATTTTTTGTTGTGTTTAGAGGAGGAACGTTTTAGTATATCAAAATTTTGAGTTTGCGTGTTAGCTTTTTGATCATGTCAATCTTTGAATTATTTTGGTTGTTTCTAAATGCAGTTTTGGCACATATAATTATTGCCATGATTATCATTTAAACTTTGGGCCTTTGTTATTTGTGTATTTGGAAAAAATACTTCGTCGTTCTTTCTACATTTCTTCTATAATGAAATGATTGGGTAAATGAGCTTTGTTTCATGTACTTATTATTTTATGGTGATTTAGTTTCTTCGCATCTACGTTGTGTTTACGAGTGGATGTTTGTGTGTCTTTTGTGCTTTCTAGTTAAAGGCATCTATGTTTGTAGTTATGTAAATTCATTGCAAATCTTGCATAGGGAGCTGTACCCAACTAATTTAGAGGGCGCTTACACTTTTAAATCACGAAGTGACCCTGCTATTGGTGCTAATTGAGTTTTCTTGTCTTGGCATTTCAAGGTCAATTTGTAAGTGTTTTCTTGGAAGACAAATTTGACAAATCTATTCACTAACAGTAGATTATCTAAATATATTTCTCATTATTATTTAACTTTATATATGTATGTTTCATGTATTTTTTGTATTAAAAATTATCCATTTTCTAAATAAATATATCTGAGATATAATTATAATGTTTCTTTATTTTATCTAGTATCTAATATATTTAGATTATTATAAAATATTATGTGTGATATAATTTTTTATTTAAAAAAATATCAATATGTTTTAGATATTGGTGGACTATTAGTCCTTTTATTATTTGACATGTTTGGTTGGAAATGAAAAGGAGATTTGTCAATGAGTTTATTAAAAAACCTGGACATCAAGAGTATAACCAAACATTATTCTCAATGAGTTTTTGACACACATGCATAGATGTAGTTGTGGTATGGTGTGCTGGTTGCTTGGCTAAATGAGCTTTTTAACATATGCATGATTGAAGTATTGTGGATAGACAATTGCTCCTAATTCATAAACTTGTTAATTATCTTTATATTTTAATAAAATTTACTCTTCTTTTACTCTAAAAAAATATTATCAAAAACAAATCTCACCATCTATAAACAAATATGATAAACACATTTATATGAATATGATACATTATAATTGATATGAAATTTTAATTATATTAAAATATATCCAACTTTACCATTTAAACAAATATGTTTAAAAGATTCATATTAATATAATATAATTTTAAATTATTAAAAAATATCTTCATTATTTTTTAATATAGCATCTCAAATTTATTCCAAAAGCTTACCATAATTTTTATTCATATTATACCCTTACTTGACATCATAGATAAAAGTTTAGTCACAAACAAAACCGATAGAAACAAGTGTCACATGGTGTATAGTTTAAAATGTAGTAATAAAAAAAAAAAAATAGTTATAAGAAAAAAATTGAATTAATTTTAATAAAAATATTTAATGTCATTTAATTAATATTCTATTGACATTTTAATATTTGAGTAATATTTTTAGATGGAGATTTCACAAATTAAAAAATTGTCAATATTTGAAAATTGAATGTAAAAAATAATTATAAATTAAAAGAATTCTTAAATTATGATGTTATTATTCTAAATGTATTAAACTTTTGTTTGAATGAGCTTGATATTAATGGAATGAAAATGCCTTTATCTTTTTAAAGAAAAATAAGGATTTGTTTGACTTTCTTTGGAAATAATCTTTCATTTCAATATTGTATTATTGTATTTCAATATTTCAATCATGTAAGCATTTTTATTTTTTATTTTAGTTTTGAAGTTTATTAATGTTTATATGTGAAATTTTTATATTATCAAATCATTACAATTATTTTACATTGTTTGATTCATATATTGGGGTGTTATAGGAGTGGATTTTCAAGAAGCAAAAAAAGAAAAAAAAAGAAAAAAAAGTTAAAATATATATATATATATATAAAATACAATATTGAAATGAACAATTCTTTCCAAAGAAAGTCAAACAAATCTTTCTTTTTCTTTAAAAGATAAAGGCATTTTCATTCCATTAGTATCAAGCCCTATTTTATATTTATGTCCATGATTTATATTATTAATTAGAATTCTATTATAGTTTGTTCTTATAATATCTTTCACTTTTCTTAAGGTAGGCCATGTTTCCACTTATAATGCAAGTTATATTTGAATGCAAAATCATTCACTATTTTTTTTTGTTTTTTTAATGAAGACAAGATATCAATATTCCACTTGAGAATGGATAAAATATCTCAAAAAGGTGTTTTATTATTTATAAATTTGTTTTGTTGCGTCTATCAATTTTAAGTGAGTGAAGTTTTGACTATATTCTATATAATTTTATGCGGGAGAAAAATGTTTAAACATATAATCATATGATCATATAATATAGTTGACATAAAATAACTATAAATACAATAATATGTCTAAACCAAAAAATTACAAAAATATCACATATTCTAATATAAAGAATAATTTTAAATTATACTTATTTAGATAATTAAAAATAAATTTGATCAATATTATTGTTTACTACTTTTTCGTTAAATGAATAAAATTACTATTAATTAATGAACAATATATTATATCCATATCAATAAATAATATTTTATAATTTTTTAAAAAGTATTATAATTACCTTCACGTATCTCCAAGACCTATATAATCATCCAATATAACACTAAATGAATTGAATAGCTATTTTATTTTATAAGACAACTAAGGGAACACAAAATATAACTCATATATTTACCAATCTTGTTTGAATTTTCCTTTTCTTAAACTACTCCAAGATTTTATTTATATAATACATTATAATTTATATAACATTATAATTATATTAAAATGTATTTGACTGTACCATTTAAACAAATATGTTTATAAAAATCTGGAGAGCTTGGGAGCTTGTGAGGGGTTTCATCTATAATTCCAACTTTGCCAGTAATAACTCTATTCATGGTGAGCATTCTATATGGTGGAATCTGCATCATAATGGTAAGCCTCTTGCCATGACTCAAGGTTGTTCTGCAAAATTTTGGAACAACCTTGGCATCCAGAGCTTTATTGACATTTTGGAAAATGATAACCTTGTTAGTTGGCAGGATATTAGAATCAAGTTTGATCTTCCTATCTCCCATAAACGTACATATAATATGGTTGCCAATGCCTGCCGCACTCTTATTCTTTCTTGTAGGTGTGATGTGGACTCTCATAGATTTCTGAATTTTCGTTGGGATGATGGATCTCTCCTACAT